>JAAWXA010000021.1:3577528-3590028 GCA_038090715.1 Florisuga fusca
AGCCCCCTCCCCTTGCCCCTTTCTTCTACCCCAACCCTTACAAAAATGTTTTCTAACCTTGTTGAAAGAAATATGAGAACCCAGGTTAAGCTCTGTGTTTATAAATGAAGAGCTTTTCTGCATCTGCCTTGGGGCTGTACCCAGAAGGCAGAGCTTTGCTGCTCCGAATTCATTCAAAGGGTTAAAGACTTGGCCAAGGTTCAAACTGAGAAGCGCCCAGGGAAAGTGCATGTGAATATGTACAAGTTTCATGTAATTAGTGCTTAATTATATTAACATATGCAAATTGTCAACTTAGGAGCTTGTTGAGCTGGCAAAGATCAGCCAGGCACAATTGCTGTATTGTTCTGAAACAATAATGGATTTCAAGTTGGATTGTGAAAACACATAACTAGCTATCTAATTTAACTCATACCATGGTGAAATTTCATTAGTCTCCATGGAGACTGGTTTAATTGTGCTGACTAATGTTCTGGGCTGCAGAATGTCCTAAAAAGAAAGCGTTGTTTGCCTAATCCACCTTACAATGACACTTGTTTGTACATGTTTCCCTTGTGTGAGAATTTGCATATGCAAATAAATAGTTTCTCTGCCCCATTTGTCATGGCTGTTCATTACCCATGAAGAGGACATTGTTACTAGGCTGTTACTGAGTCTCCCAAGACAGGATAGTGTCAACCAGTCCAGCCACATTCTTTCATAATTTGTTTCTGATTAATAGACCAGAGTGAGGCTCATTCTATTCAGGCCTCTGCAAAGGGAAGGTCAGTTCTGTCACTGAAAAGAGTTTCCGCAGCAACTGAAGGTTTTGTTTTTTTTTTTTTCCTCCTCTCCTTCCCCCTCCCCCTGCTTACTTTGGCTAAAATAATAATAATATTTAAAATAATGTATTCTTGCTCTAAGGAATACCTCCACTAATAATCTCTAGTTTCCTAAAGCAAAAGATAGGAAAATAAAGGAGATTCTGGTATTGGAATATTAATCCTGTTTTTGACAGAAAGGTAAACTGATATAATTGCTTTTCAGTCGAAGGAATGGGGGTTTATACAAGTGTGAAAGCATCGGAAAAGGATTAGCATTTTTTTGCATAATGAAAAGCTCTGTTGAATAGGGCACTGAATGGTTGACTGAATGACTGAGATGAAAGGAAGATGAAAATGCAGGCTCCTCTTTCTTTATGCCTATGTTCAGCTCTCCCTAAAGTTATGTTTGTCCAAGACTTGAGAAAACAAGCAGAAGCTCAGATTTCAGCAACTTGCTAAGATGCCCCGAGTTTCCATCATCATGAGAAGTAATATGTATGAGAGTAGAGCAGCGAAAGGATGAGAAACACAGGTTTGTATGGAGGGGAGCTCCAGGAACATGACAGGCAAACCAAATATTGACTATTGAGTATCGAGGATTCCCAGCACTTTGCTGGGGGAAAAGAAAAAGAGAGGAGGGAGGGCTGGAGTCTGTTCCTACANGGAGGGAGGGCTGGTGGTGGGGGGGCGGGGGAGGGAAGGAGCTGTTTTAAAAGTTGCCAATGGAAATTAGGCATCGATGCATAATAATCTCATAAAGTTTGGTATTCAAGGAAGCAGGCTGTAGTCAATATCTGTTTTAATTATTAAACTATTTCTCTTTTGGAAAAAGTTATGAATTCTGACTCAGTGCTAAGAGAGTAAGTGCTGTAGAAGCCTTGCTGGGGAAAAAATTACTCTCTTCGTTCGGCTTTGAAAATAGAGAAAGTTTACCGAAATAGAAATTGATACATGCACAAAAGGAGAGGGTTTTTTGGCATGACTGTAACAGCGTGATCAGCTTGTTGAACATATTTGGATTCCGGTAGATTCAGGTGGCAAGAAGGGCCCCGGCCTCCCCCTGCAATCAGTGCTAACCCCCACTGACTTCAACCGGAGCAGGATCAGGCCGCCAGACAGGGCTGCAACTGGTTAGCTGTTGACAATGTGATCAGTGCTTCTAATTATGTTCTCTCAACAGTAATTAGGGCAGTTAAAATACCATAAGTGTTGAGCCACTTTTGAAAGTGGGAAGTGGTTCTTTTGTATGTATGTAAATCAAATGCAGTGTGAATAATTATTTGTATGTATGCATATTAAATAGGCTCTCTTTTTTTCAGGTCAACATAATTACTGATTTAAAGCTACTGAGGAAAACTGTTGGTAGTTAGACTAAATATTAACTTGTCTGGGGCTTTTTTTTTTTTTGAGTTTGGAGCACATTTATTTGTAAATGCTTTTTGGTTCAGTAGTGGTCTTGATCTGATGAACAGCTAGAGATGCTTCTAAGAAATGAGGATTATTTATACATAAATGAAGTAGAAGTGTAAATGCAGCAAGTGCTTAGTAAGAATAAAGTCACAAAAATTCCCTCTTTTAAGACAAAGCTTCTATGGGGTTTGAGAATGTTTAACTGCTAACTTTATGAAATTCCTTAAAACTTGTTTTAAAGGAATATGCTTAGGGGATATTGTTTCATTCTGGGATCAGCTTATTAGTGTATTTCCATAACAGAAATGTGTTAATTTAAAAAATAAATTAATTTATATTTTAAAATATTGTTAACCAAGCACCATGTGTTGTCTCTGGCAAAGTTCCAGACACTGTAGAACTGGATAACACATGGGTTAATAATAACTTATGTGATGTCTGCATTCTTACTGAATGGGTAAAAACCCAGCACACTGAGATACTAGGGTTCAAGATTTTACAGAAAAAGATGTAACACAGAA
The DNA here is from genome assembly GCA_038090715.1 of Florisuga fusca. Classification (NCBI taxonomy): domain Eukaryota; kingdom Metazoa; phylum Chordata; class Aves; order Apodiformes; family Trochilidae; genus Florisuga; species Florisuga fusca. The sequence continues at coordinate 3,580,263 of JAAWXA010000021.1, forward strand.
AATGTTTATGTGAACAGATGCAAAGAGAAGACACTGAAAAACACATTGGTTTCTTTTACCTAGTAGGTAAAACAAAGCTATTAGGTTCTATATGGTTATTGTTGGTATTTTTTGTTTTTGACAGGGGGAGTAAACTTATTTATTCACTATATTAAGCAGAACTGAACTTGTTTTGCATAAATAAGGGCAGCAGGTTTAGTCTTTAATATATATTACTCTATTCCTTTTTTAATAGGCACTCTATAGCACTTTCATACCATTATTTTTTTATTCCTGCATCTTTTGCTGAGTTCCAAGCCAGAAAACTTTGTTCTAGACTGAAATATGGCAGTCTTGTTGAGGAATGACTTTTTCTGCTTGACCAAAATATTCCAAGGAATGGTATAACTAAGTTATATGATCAAAATGAAAGTTTGCCATATTGATGCTCTACTGTATGTCCACATTACTCAGAATCAGATTTTAATTTTTTAAAAAATATATATTTAGAAGGTAGTTTGTCCAAATCATCTTTTATTTGCCTTTGGTACTTTTCAGAACAATTTTACTTGTGCCCCAAAACTACTATCTCTTTACAGACAAATCTAGCAGACTTTTAGCACTGACAGCACTCTGATAGGCTGCACCAGCTATTAAGAAGGTGTTACAGACTTTCAGTTCAATAGTTCACAAACTAAAGGCTGCATGTAAAGGATAGAACATGGTGATTCTGAAAACAGATTTACCATGTAGGCTGCAGCAGTGTCTGCAGAACAAGTGATTCACATACTAGATGTACAACTAAAAGTGTATTATAGAAGACATTCTGCTTCTGAAACAAAGAAGTTCTTACAAAATGTCTGTGTTGATACCAGCCTAGCACATGTAAACCCAAATGAACCAGATTGTTCCCATTCACCCCAAATTAAATTAACAATAACTCCTCTGAAATCAGAGTAGTAATATGGGTGTAAGTTTGGCAAGACATACAATTTGATATTAGAAGAAAACTAGGCCTTTTGTTACCAGCTGACAATAATCCCAAAAAATCAAATTTAAAAGGCTTCATCTCCTGTTTCTATACTACCATTTCCATTTTTAAGGATGAGGTGCTTAGTGCAGAAGGCACCGGAGGGTCTGTAAGAAAGGTTTTGTTAGAGAGGCTGATGAGGGTCAATTCTGTTCCTTTTACCAGGTAATTGCACAGATGAGGGTTTGGGACCAGTGGCTGCTGAAGACTTGCTCCTCCCTGTTTTGACACTGAGGCTGCCTTATAAATTCAGCTAGTCTGAGATGACAAGGCACCTGTCATTGGTAGTGCTCCAGTGTTAGGGGCGCTCACAGAAATCTGGACTAATCCCAGTTATTTTCGCAGTTGTTCCAGAAGATGGTAGTGTAACAGATCAGAATAATCTCTTTTTGAAGAATAACGAAAACATTACTTCCTTCTTTCCCTTCAGTTGTTGGGGGGGATCCTTTGATTTTTGGAATTTGGAGGGCCAGAGCTCTTGTAAGAAGAGGGGAGGAGGGGAATCCTTGGATTTGCCAAGTGTTACTTGATGCTTTCAAATGCAGGTGGTTTTCCTCTGAGAGAAACCAATGGCTGTCCACCTTCAAGTGAGAGTTTCCCCTTGTTTAATACCTAACACTTCACATGCCTTCCCCACTCCAGAAAATAAGGTTCTGAGTGAAAAGTAGCTCCTTAAACAGGAAACATATTCCTGTGGGTTTCACTCTGGTCCTTTTTATACTTTTTTATATTGAAATATGGTTATTTAATTGATTTTGTTTACAGCATGGAGGGTTTAAATTAAAGAAAATGTAACGCTTTGAAAATAAATTATTTAGCTATATGGCAAATGTCACCCCTCAGTCCCTCTGTTCCTTTGAGTTTTATGAACCTCTCCTCAAAGGAATCATTCTTTGCCACCCCAGTGCAGCTTCCTTCCTGGGGTAGGAAGCGTCACCCTGTGCAGAAATAAGCATGAGCCACCCCGCTACAGCACGACGATCTGCTCCAGGGCTGTTTCCAGAAGGAGCAACCAGGGAGGCAAAGCACGATTTCTCACTGGGTTATCTGCCAATGCACCGGGACAGGCATTTCAGCTCCAGGGAAAAGCATCACTGGAGTTTTAAGTCTCAAATGGTCTGACCCGTGGATTTTTCCCTTGATGGGTGGTTTCCCCAGCGCTGCTGTAGTTTACAGTGTTGACCGAGGGCCTCTTCCAAAGTCGAGCGCAGCCTTATCGATTTCCCTGGCTTTGGATCAGGCCCCTTGCGAAGACGACTGCCGTCTACCGAGGCACCCGCTGAAAGGCAACTGACGGCAGCTCCGCGCTGCCGGCCCTAACCCCGTCACCGGCGCCAACCCGGCCCGGCCCAGCCTACCCACAGCACCACCAAAAATCGGGCTACGGGTTTTCATTTTAGGAGGAACCCCGAATACAACTTTTTCTTTTCCATTTCCCCCCCCCCCCCTTTTTTTTTTTTTCCCCGAGTGGGTGGAAAGGCAACAAAAGACAATGGAGTAAAAAAATATTAGTGTTTAGATATAGCAGAAACTGGGAGCCTGACAATAACTCAACTACTGCAGAATAAATTCAGCCATCTGGAGATCGTGACACATCCAGAAAGGGGAGGGCAGGGGGAGACCTTAAAAATGAAGGATTTAATTCCACATTGAAATGTATTCTCCAGGCAGGCTTCTGCTTTAATGTTGAGCAGCACAGGTCTCTGAGTGGTTTTGTGCATCAGGCATACGTACTGAAACACCTAGCAGCTTGCCACAGTCGGATGTGAATGTTTCTAGACCAGAGCTGTTCGGCCCAGTGCTGAGTTTACTAGTTGATACCAGTTTGTTTTCTAATGTTATCATTATTTAAAAATAAAACAATTTGAATCTATTTAAATTTTTTAAATACATACAATATCAGTGATTTATAAACATTCCTGGTTTCAGCTGTAGCTGTAGAGAAGGGTGGAATCTGCTCTCAGCATATTTTTTGCATGATTTTAATAATTGGAGGCAAATATATTAGAAATACTTTAGGTTCATTTAAAAATCTATGTAATTTAAACAAATGGTGAATTGTGTAACGGTTTGTCTGGGAATTACTTAGGCTGCACTGTGTAATAATATTTTATTAGCTGTCATTTGTTTTCTAGGAAGAAAACGGTGATTTTTATGTCTTGTGTTACGTGAAAACTTGGCACTGAAACGGGACAGTCCCTGAATTTCTAAAATGGTGGGACAGTAGTTTCCCAAAAGGTGAAGACTTGAGAAAAATTGGGGTGGGTCATTTCTTTCCTGAAATGAAGCAGGGTACAGATTAGGAGCCATTAAGGTTTGCCAGGAGTTGCTGGTCATAGAAGCCTGTTTAAGTGCTCACTGTCAACAAGGAAATCATGGGCAGCACTTAAAGTGGCTCACCTCTGATTTATTCATAAACCTCACACGAGCACTTGGCTTTGTTCTTGCTCTGGTAAGGGGGAACTGATGCCAATAAGAACAGGAATAAAGAGCTTCTTGCATGGTCCAAAAGTGAATAGCACTTTATCTCAAAGCATGACCTCCATTCCCAAGATCTGTTGTGTTACAGTTGACTCCGCTAGATGTGTATTCTCAGATGAATTGCTAGAAGAGGTTACAACAAATATATACTTTGTAAACTCTCTAGATGTAACAAGAACTGTGTAACTGGAACTTAGATTCTAACTTGACAGAAAGGTTGTGGTATTCATAGTGAACTGAGAGATTTCTGTTTCAGGCAGCGCTTTATGCTGGGTATTTTTTTTGTGTTTGGTTGTTTTTTTTTTTTTAATGTGAGTCAGAAAATAGTATGATTATGTGGCTGAGATTCAAGCAAAAATTTTACATTCTTCAAGGGATTCATTTGATAAGCATATTTTGATAAAAACAGGCACACAGAAATAGTAGTTTAGAAGTAGTTCAGAGATGAGAAAGAAAAAAAAGTGGGCTTCATTTCTAGGCATATTTGATTGCTGTTGCTTTATTTTTGTTTCTCTAAAAAAGGCAAAGTAGTGCTAGCAGTCTGCAATGGGGGAAGGGACCTTTCGAAGACGGTCAACTGCCATGTTTGCTCTGGGGCAGAGGTTGAGTACAGTTACTTAAATCCCCAGAGAAACATTTAGTTAACGCTAGTCTCTTTCTGATCCCGTCTGAGTCTGGTTTTCTTTTCTGCTTTTTAATGAAGTTTGTTTCTTGCTGGGTTTGGGTTCTGTTTTTAAACTGACTTGCATTTTCACAACAGATTTGACCAAAAGAGTCATAATGGAAGACAGTGATGAGAGTTAATGATACGTCTTTGATAAAGCAGTCCTCGTGTGCAATCTGATCACAGCCATCAGCTCATTTGTCATGGCTGAAGTGAAAATGTCAGGACCAATGAGTGTATCAGTGCTGAAGGGGGCGAAAGGGCTTTTGGAGACACTTTTGTGCTGGGAGTGGGCCATAGCTTAGCTGCAGCTCTAGGGAAATACTGGGATTAGCCAACTCTGTGCACAAATCCCTAGCATAACAGAATTAGTTGGGAAAATGAGGTTTGTTAGGAAAAAAAATCTGTAGAACTGCTCTAGGCTGCAGCCCAGGAACTATGCAAAACAGTAAGGCATTCTATTAAAATAATTTTAGCAATGTGAACACACACACATTCCAACAAATACTACAATCAGTAGCCAATATTATAGCAAAACCCATCTTAATGCATTTCGCATATGTGCGTGGGCTTGGCTCTAGAAAAAGAAAAAGTGCATTTTAAAATAAATAAATTCTCCATAACCTTAGACAAAGATTTTCTGCAATTGACACAGTGGCAATTAATACAACATATTCAGATACCAACTGATGCTGCTGATTTTTTGATTTATTTATTTTTTTTTTTTCATGGGTTAGTGCAAATAAATGCTAAGGGTATTTTCCATGCTGCAGACACACATTTAGTCAGGAGATGTAATTCATAAAATAGGAACATATTGATTGCCAAACTGGGACTCTGTTGTGGTTTGCCCCTTCTGTCTTTGACTGAGCTTCTGAGGAGTATCACAGTAGGCAGATGCAGCAAAACCTATTGACTACACCTGCCTTGCCATGGTTGCAAATGCAAAATTTTTAGGGCTCTGAAGGGCAAGGTTTAATATCTCTTGTAAATTTTTTTTACTGTTGTTGTTTACATTCATTCTAATAACTCTGGGTACTTTCAACAGCCAGTTTCCTTTCTGTTTTTTAACCCTGGTAAATTCATGATTGCAGTGGTATCCTGCTGCAATGAGTCCCTTTGCCCCTCGCATCATAGAGTTTTAATTTGTCACGGCTTAACTTTCCTGGAAAACTACTTGTCTTTTGGTAAGCTTTGTCTTGCTTCCTGTTACCTACCTAGGAAGAGCAGGGTGCTTTTGCCACTGTGTTGTCCGTAAAAATGCTGAAGAAATCATGATTTCTTTGAGGTGAGGATCCTGCTTGCCAAACCTATTCAGCTGCTGTGGAACTGCACAGGTGTTTAACCAGGTAATCCCATTACCTGCACTATGTCAGCCCAAGAGGAGCGAGGGGCAGTGAGTTATTCCACCTTCTAGTGCATGGAGCAGGTCCTGAGGAATTGTCCGAATAACAGATGTGTGTAGGTAATTGTCTGTCCAGCTGCAACAGTGAATAATGGCTATTTGGCTGTGGAAGGGATATTTGCTTGTTTTGCTTTACTTCCTGCATGTTTGGTATTGCAGAATTGGGGGTGTTTTGATTTCACAGGTCTGTGAAATCAGGGGGTTCAGTAGACTGCCAGTGCTGGGCTGAGAGCAGTTTTTCCTTTGTCTGGTGTTGTTATAAGAGGTGCTACTGCAAGCTTGTAATCTTTCCTTTGCACTTAATGGTAGGCTGAGATGAAAATTAAGTTTTGTAACAGCTCCACTATATCACTGAGTTGCCATCAGTAAGCAAGGCCTATGAAACAGAGCAGAGTGTGGTGGAGGACAGCACTGGACCTCGCTGTGCCCCACATTATCAGTGTCCTGGTGTCACTACCACTCATTGTTCATCCGTGGTTCAAAGCTCTCTCTTTTCTTTCCCCAAAACTTGGGCATAAGTTTGGGAGCAGGCAGAACTAGCATGCATGCTGATCGGAGAGGGTGGAGAGCAGGGGACGCGTGGCACAGCCTTAGGCTGTGGCTCAGATACCAGGTAATCGCCTCTGGTAAGCCTGGGCTTCCTCGCAGCAGGCTTGGAGCTAGCATGTGAATCTCCCTTTTGTGATCATGGGCTTTTGGGCCCGTGGGCCTTCTGGGCCTTCTCATGCTATGAACATGGTCACAGGGACTAAAGATACCAGGTAACCTCGAGTCAGGCATAGAAACATGTAATAAAGCTGCAGTCACTAGCCTTTAAACCCCAAACACTTCTCTGTTTATGCGTGTCAGTGTGAGTGGCAGCAGCAAGGTAATTTATTTAATCTAACTAGTACTTATTTTTGGTAGGAGTTGTCTGTAAATTTCTTCTATTTTTGTACAGTGAATTGTCCTCTTTCAGATTATGTGCTTGTACAACCTTTGTTTTGTTTTGTTTTGTTTTGTTCTACTGATTTACAGTATTGAAGTGAAGTATCTGATACCTGTTTCCTGCACTTTGACTATATATAGTCAAAGAAGCTGATGAGATTCTTCCCTCCCTTCTACAAGCCCTGTAACTGTTTTAAATGTATAATTATCATTGCATGTCATTTGATAGCTGCACTAATTGCTGCCAACCATTGTCTGTTTGCACTTAATGCTGAAACCTGATCAACATCCTGCTTTGGTTGATGTTTGGTGGTAAACTTTAATTAACTCTTATTTCATTGAAGAAGAGCTCAGTCTCTGTGCTAACTAATCATTTACCTTCATTATGTCCTGACAGCTCCACTTGTTCCTGGTACTAATAGATACACCAGTCAGTAAATAAACCTGCAAACCTTCATGCCTTGAAGTTGTTCCACATTGATATTTTGTTGCTTAAAGTATAATGATAAAGTTAATTATTTTGTTTAGTTTTGTATCTCTGCTTTTCCAGACACAAATCTCAAATTGCCTTTTTCATGCCAGACAATATAATTTTAACAGTAACTGTAGATTTAAGATAACATTATTCCTTCACCATGGTTCCTATGTACATGCATCTTTTGAATCAATACAATTAAGCTTGTCTCCTGTTGGAATTCTTGTAATTATTTTTCCTGAAATACTTTTCCTGTAATGATATTGAAGTTAAAGTAATCAGGTTACTGGCAGATCATGTAAAATTCAACTCAAAATTGCTGGCTGCTTGATTTTAATTTGTCTGACATCAAGTTTGTTTGAAAAGGGATAATATGTGGTTAAACCAAGGAGCTTATAATTATGGTTGACATTTGTTTGTTTATAATGAAATCTAATTAAAGTTCATACATTTTAAAACACAAAAGTTAATTACTGAATTGCTCACTTCACTTATGCACAGCAGTCAAATTAACTTGCAGAGTAAAAAAAATGACAATAGACTATGCATAATAGAAACAAAATGCCCATCTGATCTTGGCAAATACAAAACAATTTTTTTGTACTAATACTATAGAAAAAACAAATTCTTTATTAATAACTAAACTGTTTTAAAAATCCTGTATTTTCACTGTCCAGGCTGATTTTAATATAGAGTAATATTTAACTGTTTAACATGACTCACAATATTGACAGCCATTTTTTTACTTCCAAATGCATAATTGGAAGAGTCTTCGAGTCTCGTAAATGTGCTCGAAAGCACAATTCTTTAATTTTTTGTTTTCATCGAGACTCCTTCTGACGTCGTCTGGAGTTGTAGTGTCTCCCTGAGAAATGGAATGTTTGCTCAACTACCTGCCTTGTGATAACATTTAGAAAGATAATTGCAGCATATTTAGCATGCACGCAAATTAGTATTGGACTAACAAAAAAGTACTGAAACATTAATTTCATAGTTGGTTTTGAGACAACAAAAAGATCAGGTCAAGACTGTAGATTCCCTTTGACTCCCTGCTCATTAGTTTTTAGTTTTGCAGTTCACTCCTACCTTCCAAATGTGCTGACAGAGTACACATCCAGATTTTAGTAAAATCACAAAGTTTAAAATAAATCACACTCTAAAAGATTGTTACTCTTTTTTACATTATTAAAGTGTTTAAATATACTTACTTATGTTAATGTTACCTCTTTGTTAAATTAGACTGAAGCTTAATGAAGCAAACCCCCACATTTCTGTAATTTTTTTCTTAAAAGCTGTGAATGAAAATGACCTATTATAGAGGGTTTGAGAACAGGTGACAGATCCAGGCAGTGTGATTTTTCGTGAAGACAATTAGGATTAATTTCCTTATTGCTTCTATTTAATTTAGTTCTATGTGAGTTTAAAACAACATCAAATGTAAACTAACTTTGGTCAGAGTTAAAGAGATTAAATGGTGAAAGCTTTACAGATTGGGAGTATTGACATATGAATAAACACAGTAAATATGATTTATTAATTCCTAAAATGATTGATGCAGCAAATTTCCTTAAAGGCAAAAGGAATGTGGATTCAATAGCTAAGCTTTATATTTAGCAGGATTATAAACTTGAACTTCCAAATTTAATAGGGTTTCGGGGGGTGAAGAGAGAAAGCATGGGGCTCTTTTCATTAGTGGCATGCTTGTAAAACTGAGTGTAATTTACATAACCTTTCATAGTATAGAGTGTGTGTGCTATAATACAGGATCTGATTGATTTGTAGATTAATATTTATTTAGTAAAAGAAAATCAAAGGGATTAAGCAGTCATCATTTTAATTCTAATCCTACTTTGCATAGATGAGACAAAGGGAGGTGATTAATGCTGTAATGTTCACTGGGTCACTATCATTCAGATGCACCTTTCTCCAAAAAGAAAGGAAGGGGAAAAGTTGGTGCCTCCTCCAAGTATTGGCAAACAGGAGTTTTCTAGCAATACTTTAACTGATTAGGCTTTTCATCACTAATGAAGTAATCACTGCAGAACCTCAGTGTCAGGTGGAATAGTAGAAATATGGTATGAAAGCAAGAAATAGAAGGATAATTACAGTTCATGTTCGTGTCTCACACCAGTATGAGCTATTAATGTTCAGTTAGAACAAATACGTGCATACTAGGGTGGCTGGAAAAAAAAAAACACAACACATGCCAAATTTGTTTGTAGATGTAGCCTAAGAAACAGGCCTATCTTGCATAATGATTACAACATTTTCCTAAAAGAACAAACAACAACAACAAAAGAAACATATTGCACAGTAGCTTTGTCAAGCTGAGATTGCTGATCTTGCTTTTAAAAGGAGAACAGCTGCAGTGGTTTCATTAAAGCTGTGGAAAGAAGACAGGAGAGTAATGCAACAGTTCTTCACCATTACAATTAAATTAAAAATTCCAAAGCCTATAATAGCGTTATGGCCATTGTGTACACTTTCCCGTTTCTCTTCAGGATAGAAAACAAAGAGGCAAATCCTATCCTGACAGTAAAGGAGAGCTGATCAGCCTCAGGAGATTTCATTGTAAGAGTTTAAAAATCAGCTGGAATGATGTTTGGTATTAGCTTTTGTGGGTGATAAGAGGAACATAAGAGAAAATAATCGAGTTGAACAGTATACTCAAGTTTGTCTTTTGCAAACTTTTCCATCCCCCCTCCCGTCCTTTCAGTGTACTGTTTTAGATGCATAATATATTTTGTTACATCCCTCTATTCAAACTTAATTACCTTCTCCCCTTTGTCGTGACATGGGCGGAAA
>JAAWXA010000021.1:3592528-3595028 GCA_038090715.1 Florisuga fusca
TGGAAATATACGTTATAGTTTCTTTCTGTGTTGCTAGTCAGTTCAAAGATTTAGTATTTGTTTTAACAGGAATGAAATATACTCTTGTTTATTCAATTCTGATCAGAGGGCTGATGTCATTGTTTACAACTGATGAATACTGAAGTTATGTAAGTAGACTGATAACTGTAAATGTGCAGTTTATTTTAAAATGTTGATTAAGTAACAGGAAAGATGTTATGACACTTGTTACTGTGGTTTTATTTTGTACTTTGGTTGTATGATGGAAAGTTTAAAAATCTAGTTTAGTTCTCCTAAGCCTTTAAAGGCTGGAAATTGCAACAGAAAGACTGTTCAGTGCAGGGTTGTGGGAAGAAAGGAAAGGGTGAGATGCTATGCTGCAGAACCCATTTTGTATCTGCCTAATAATATTTAATGCTCATAAATGCCATCCTGGTTGCGTTATAGTGTGCATGCCTCCCGACTATTCTGGCAACTGATTTTGTGTGTGCTGGATACTATGAAGCTGTGGAATAGCGTGGTAAACTTGCAGCAAAAATACTCAGGCAGCAAAGTTTAAATGCAAAGCTACAGATAGGCTAGAATAGTTTTAGGCAGCTGCATCTGTCGCTGTTTTGCTGTATTAACTCCTTCTTTATCAGTTACTTTTACCTGCTAAAGAGGTTTCATCCTGACTGATTCAGAACCTCACATGGTTCTGAATAGGACAGAGTTACTTTACATGCATCCCTGCATCAGTTCTGAGGGGAAAAAAACCCAAACTACAAAAAACAAACAACATACAGAACTACTATTGCCTGTTTTCCTATGTCATGCTCAAAAAACCTTCCTGCTTGTGTGCTGGTGCCATCAGTGTGTGTCTTCATGCTTGTGTTTACGAGTGATTGAGGCAGTCTCAGAAGTGCAATTGCTGAGTGGTTACATGTAAAAACACTTTATTGTTTATCCTTTTGTGTCAGAGTTGAGAGATACCAGTATGAAGACATTTATGCCAGTCTTCTACAAATGGAAGGGGTTGGGATTTGCTTTTTGGTGTAACTATCCTTGTGCAACTTTTTATCTGTAGGATATCTGTAGGCCTTAGGAGAAGAATGCCTTAGATGCGTAGGCTTTCTACAGGATGCATACACTCTTTGTGCAGATTTCCCAAATGGGAAGGTAAACATACTTGTCTCTGGACTAATTAGAGAATTATTAGGTTTTCATGCTCTTTGTGATCATATTATTTCAAAAGGTTTTTAAATTGCATGTGTGCCATGAGCATAATTAACCTGGATCTCATCAATGATTAAAATTACACACCAAGCTTTGTGACGTTTGATTCAGGAGCAATTAGGCTGTCATTTTAGCCATCTCAGATACCAAAACTAATTTTGATTCATTTTCATTCTATGCAAATCTTCTGATGTATCTTAAACTGATCACTTCCTCTCTCTGATTTAGCTGACAAGATTAGATTTGATTACACTTTAAAAAAATTAAGCAGCTATCCTTCATACTTAATATCTCAGTGACCTTCACTGAAGCCTTTCCTAGGCAAGGAGTGTTGTTTTTTGTTTTTTTTTAATGTGCAAATCAAACTGAGTGATTTTATACAGGGATATAACACTTGGCTATTATGTGTATAAATATATATTGTCTAGCAATGCAAGTTTTTTTGATTGGATTTCCTTTCCTTGTAAATGAGAAGATGGAGAAAACATTAATACTTCATTTATCTAAAGCAATACTTTTCAGGATGTAATAAAACTCTTATATTTAATTGAAAACTTATCTGATAAATCAGCTGCTGCTTTTGTCTAAAATTAATGAGATCTATGACTGACTTATGACTTAAATGAAGATGGCTTACCTCCTGCATAAAAGCAAGGCAGAGTCTGTATCATAGGCTGAAAATAAACACTAAAGTTTCAGAGTACTCAGCTGTTGTGTACAGTGCCATCATTCTGCAAACTGCGAGATCTGCAAGGACTGGGAGTAGCTTAGGCTGTAATCAGGCTACTATTACAGTGGCTGGATCTTTGCAGGCTCACAAAAAAATGAAGGAAAGCTGAGTTTTAACCAGTGTGTGCCCAACTTTCCTTTGGTGCTTTTACCCTGCTGCCAGACACTGATACGGCTTTTGTAGAGTGCATCTTGTTCTCAACAAAGGGAGTTTATGGACTAAGATGCCTGCCTGCAAGAAATGATTGAAGGATTTTCATCAGCAGTGCTTGCGTATGATTTGTTAAGCTAGGGGAGATGTTGATTGAGGCAGTGGTTGAGAGATGGGCAACTCACCAGGATTGATAACATCAAAATGGTATTTGAAATGGTGTTCATTACATTTTGCAATGAAAAAACTGAGTGCATGCGATTGTCCCCTAGGATGATGGGACCAGTTGCAGTAAATATTAATTTCTGTTCCGTTGCCCATTGAGGTGACTGAAGTGTGGGGAAGAATTGTGATTGGTGCTTAATCAGGGATAGCCAGCTACCTGCTGAGGGCTTTTGCACAAGG
>JAAWXA010000021.1:3600028-3645028 GCA_038090715.1 Florisuga fusca
TTAACCTGGAGGCCTGTTTAGGATGAACACACTGTGAACACAAGTTTTTGTACTGTGAACACAAGGGAACATAAGTTTTTTTGGTTTTGTTTTTGTTTTTTTTAAAGTTAACTCATAATAAATGACTGCAGGAGTTTTACATCTCTTATAATATTTTCAGACTTCGTCCATTACATTTTGATCAGAAGCTTGAAGGACATTATGGAGAATGATGATTTTTCCATACCATGCCTAGGGAAGAAGATCACTTTCTGGCATAGGTATTTCTGCAGCCGTAATCTATCACAACCAAGTTATTTTACCTCAGTATTTTTAGTAAGCACATGCAATATAACACAGCATTACCAAGAATATTCAAAATTAAGCATGGTCATCCTTTTGTCTCCCCTTCTTTTCCAAGCCAGTAATGATTTTTCACAAACATGAAAGGGTGTGGTGTAGATAAATATGTTAGTAGAACGGTAACTATATTTTTATCTTTACTGGAAAAAACTATGTGGCTATAATGAATATGTGGGAGTGATGAATACCATTTATTACACAACTTGTCATGACTTTTTCCAAACCCTAATTATGGGCTAACTTATTTTCTGCAGCGTGTTTACTGGATTGGCTTGATTGTCTTGGTTCATGTACAAACTATAACACATTCATTTCCAAGATGAATAACTTTGTAACTTATTAAAAACTTCTTTTGTCTAGGGGATATAAAAATTCAGGAAATATTGCAAACCATTCGTCACTGTAACAAGCTCTAAATATGATTAGAAAATCCATTTTGCAAGTGTTATCTATTGATTTATACTAGAAATCTGTGATAACTAAACTATCAGGAGTCATCTGCTGATTACAGCAACTATGCTGGTTTTCTAATCATGTTGAAAATGTGTACATCCAGAAAAAAATACAGAAGAGCCTCAGCAGACCTCTACTTTAAGCAAGAAATAATATTTTGCTGGTGTTCAGCCATCTTCAACTGGTTGTTCTCAGGTAACACAGGGTGCACAGGCAGTAACATGGATTTTATTACCTAATATTTGTAGTCTTAGTGGATCTACTGTGGATAAAACCAGCAGTAACATAAGATCAGGTCTATTGTACTGTCCCACAGTGCTGGCTGGTCTGCTAATTTTATAATGTGTTTTATATAAATTGCATTTTTCTTTAACTACAGGGAGGTGGGGTTTCTGTGCTTATTTGTTTTTATAAAGATCCAAATTCCTGTTTTGAAAAGCCCAAAAAGAACCGAGAGTATAGTGTCACAGTTTTCCCTGCCTCATCAGTAGAATTGCCTTCAGAAATTCCTTCTCCCTCTCATTCATGAAAGGGTTCCTTGCTCCCTCTAGTTCTGCTGATCGTGGAGCCACAGTGTAAGTTAGGTCCACATTCTAAGTCATGTTTTTAAAATTATCTGGGCTGAATATAATTTGGAGTGTTAATCTGGATTATATTAATGATCTTTTTTATAATGCCACCATCCAGAGAGATGTTGCTGCAAACCATGTCATAGATAGAAATTACAGAATTGGAGATGGGATGGCAGAGAGCTTTTCTCAGGTGGCTTCCCTTCTAAAGCTTCAGAGACTGTTGGAAGTAAAGTGCCAGTCTCTTTTTTTTTAAGAAACAAAGCTACAGATGCAGCTTTGGAGTTGCAAGATACAAATCTAAACTCAAAACAGCACTATGTTCACCCACTCAACTCAATCATTAGAGAAATACTGGTCAAATATGTGTGGGTTTGCAGCATGTCCCACAAAATATTTAAGTTATCATACTAAAAGAGGTCTTAGCCCTAATCTCTAAAAATATCCCACCGCTGAACCTGCTTCTTTCCTAAATTCTGTTTTGTAAGATTGAGCAATTCAGTAATGCCTGTGAGGTGTAGCTATCATACCCTGTAAATGACCATCCCTAACCTTTGAAGTTCAGCCTCTGAATTGGATATGGTGACAAACATCTCAGTGGAGAAGGAATTCGTAAGCTCTTAGATGCCCTCTGAACTTCATGTGCTACAGAAGGACAACTGAAAGTGTAGTGCTGGCAACCATAGCATTGCATATATTTTTGAAGATCTGTCCCTAGGATTGCTAGTGAGAACCTCAGCTTTTTTTAAAGTTTCTGTCCCACATGACTTCTTAGAAGAGCTTGGAAATTTGAACCCCATTAGGCTGAACAACTTTCAGAAAGCAGATAGCATGCACATGTGCACACACTATTTTTATATAATCTCATTTTAAGGCTAATTTGAAGGAGAGGGATGATTTATTTAAAATATAAAGTGGGATATTAGTGTAATTATTTTTTAAGATTTAGTGTTCACAGTATTAAAATGTGTCCCTGTTCTAGGCTGTTCTAGATGTGTGAGCTTTATAACAGAATGTAATGGCTCTGTGTGTCACACAGAAAAATTTACTTTTAATTGTGGGTGCACATTCAGGGTGTACAAGGTGGAAATAAATGAGATTATGAAAGTCTGTAAAGTTACCTGCTAGCTGATATGATAGTTTTGTCAGGTCTTGATGAAGTGATTGACACCAGGATTTGCAAACTTTTTTTTGTCTTGATAAACCAGATAAACTTTTGGAGCACCTAAGGAAAAGAAGAACATTAATTTGTATGAATAACAGATGTATGCCTTGGGACTGATATCGAATATTCATGAATTGTGTTTATATTCAAGCAGCTCCTCTAACTCTTTTAAAATTAAGGTGCTTTGAATATGGTTTGGCAATAAAATCTTTAATGCTAAAGCCATCTGAAAATACAGAAAACAATCTGTGACTTTGTTCCTTTTCTTTGTCAAGTATCTCAAAGTTTTTTATTTAGTCATCTATATTTATTTAAATGTTATTGTTTTCCTTTCATAAGTGTTGCCATCACAGCTTGATTTCTTTTCCTGTGCTTAACTATTGATGGAATAAAAGGATGTCTTTTCATAACTTTAGCTTTTAAAGCAGCCAGCAACATCAGAGCTTCTCTTCTGAAGCTGTATAATTTTAGGCAGTACAGAAATGTCACTTTTAGACTTAGGTTCTAAATGTGGCAAAGTAAAACCTTTGGCTGTTTTCTAAGTTATTTAAAAAAGAAATGGCCTGATTGCTCCTTAGAGAAGTGCAGCATTCAAATGGTGTTGCTAATGCTGCTGCTAGGAATCAGAACAAAGACAGCCTTACCCTGACTGAACTCAGCTTGGGCTAAATGAATTTCCCAAAGACTTACATTTGGAATGGTGGAGCTTGGTATTAGCAAATTAAACCACACAGGAGATGCGAGTCCTTCGCAGCATCCATCAAGAAACATTCAGTGACTCCACAAGTAAACAAAGAAAGCCACTATAGCAACAGAGTGCATTTCCATGCTGCAGGAGGAAGCATTCAGCCTCTGCAGATTTGGGAAGCTGAGGCAGGACAGTGATTTCTCCATGGGGGCATGAAGCACATATAGCTGGAACTGCTCTTAAGGAAAGCATTTTGTAGTTTAGTCAAACAGATTTTGGCTGCATATATCATGTACTGTGGTCATAAAATAGTTTCCAAATATTTTTAATAAATAAATCAATACTGGATAGATGTTTTGTGAAGTAAACTAGAGTGGCTGGAAAGAAATTTTAGTTAACCAAGTACCTGAATGACAGAATCAATTTCTAATAATAAATAAATATTTTAAATTAGTCTATAAAATATTGCTTAATTATTTTATAACGGAGTTAAAATATATTAATTTCATATTGGATATTTACTGTAGACTATGTCATACATGCAACTATTTAGAAGCTCAGGGATAGTGACAGGCAACAGTTAGCAGAGCATTACTCAGCTGTGTGAAAACTACCTTGGTTTTCCCTTTATTGACAAAATATTGATCCGTAACACTATTAATGCTATGATTGTCAGTTCAGTTTGGTTAGATCACTTTACTTCTCAGGTTCTCAAATGGCAAATGTATTACCCAAAAGGAGTGACCTGATTTCAGTTTAAGAAGGTTAAAGGTTAAAGGTTGGCTCAAAAGCATCATCTGCCTAGCTGCTTAACTTTAAACTGATCAATTTAATGAAAATCTGTTTTGCAGATGGTGTTTAATGTCTTTGGCAGGATTTAGGCAGCTTTAACATTAGACGTATGCTAGTAAAAATTATTTCTTTATTTGACCAGAACAACACCTTTTCTTTTATGTTTTAAGGTAAAAGGCATGTGGGATACGGTATTTGGCAAAGGACCCAGAAGCAGAAAGTGTTGATGATCTTTCCATATGGTCTCAAAAGCAGAATACCTTTATGTCTCTTGCTAACGATGACTGAAGAAACAAACAAAGCTGTATTCATTTTTACCGTAATGTTTTATTTTGAACTCATAAAAAAGAATGTCAGTCAGAACTGTCCTTGCAAAAAGCCTGTCCTCTGCCTGGGGTGGAATGCAGCAGCATTAACATTTTTAACCTGGCAGAGCATGCCGATTGTCTCTTTCAAACCCTGTATTTTTAGATCTGTAGTATTCTTTTTCCTGCTCACAAACTGAGTAGTAATTGTGTTACTTAACTGTAGATACCATAAATGAGGCAAATTAGTGAATCCAAATGGTAAGTTTTATCTGATGGAGGTTATCTGAATAAACAAAGAATTAGATCCTCAGGAGTGTAAAACAGAGCTTTGTGTTTAGTCTTCAGAGAATCTGGCCCTCACAGTTTTTGCCAAGATAATTAACTTTCAGCACAAGCACGTCTTTCTGTTTTCAGATGTATGCAATTCAATAGGAATTTCTTGGGCTGCTAATGCAATACTGTTATGTGTTAGCTTTGTGATTATCTGGGACTCTATCCCTTTGCTGAAATACATTGTAATATTACACACACAAGCATGTAGCAGTCATGAAAGTGGTGCCCTTTGTTTCATACTGACCTTCCAACTTATTTATAAGAGTTTACAATGAGCCTTTGTTTGTCCACAAATGATCATAAACAGCTTTCTAAAGAGCCCAATAAAATGAGATAATCACAAATGTATAACATCACATATTGAAAGAGTGAAAGAACAAACAAGGCTTTTACTATATTTTATAGGATGGATTTATAGTCTGTCCCTGGGTCACTTAGGGCCAAGAATTTTCACGGTCAGCTGGTTGGTCCTGCTAGCTAGCATCCTCTGCAGGAAATGCAAATACCATGCACCACCTGCTCTTCAGCTGGGGCATACACCACTTTTTTAAAGCAGTGTCCACTTCTCCGCTTGTTCAAAGTCAAAAACTTGATTCAGATAGCTTTTTTCTGTATCTGTCATCAGCGAAGCAGAGTAGTCTGTCTGGATTTCATAATGTTGTTTGCATATTTGGATTTTAAATCAGGGGGATATTGAATGCTTTACTCATCTTTATCACATGCAGGAGGCACAAGTGGGATTTAGTCCTTAGGTAACTTTTAGTGTAACAGTTCCCCAAGGAAAACTGCTTGGGTTTTTCTCATTATCCTTGTTCTGGATGAAAGCATCGTCGTTAGGAATTAACAACTGAGGTAGGGGGTGTGAAGTGCATGCATACAGGGACAAATGGACCAGCAGTCCCAATCACTCTGTTTGCTTTAGTCTGTTTGGCGTGAATTGTTGATACTTGATCAGCCCAGAATTAACAGAAAGTCACATTCTTTTCATTTCAATTGTCCTACACTAACTTTTTAATTTAACATAAAATGTCCTAGATGTGTGCCAGTCCAATTACTGAACTGTCATTTGTCCCAGTATGATGGTAAAAGAGGTCAGGAGATTGTGCAGCATTGATTTGCATAAAAATCATTGTGGAAAGGAAATTGGAATATGTCTGCATGTCTGAGGAGCTAAAACATGTTTTGTTTAATCTTATTCTTGTTTGTTTAGGTGAAGAAAGCTATTTCCAGTGATAAAAGTTATTTTAATTTGTTGCCAAACATAAACAACACGATGGAGGATAGTTCAATTTTTATAGTACTTTCAAGTTTTTGTTCATTTAAGGTTTTAAATGTCTTACAAAATTTAATTGCCACTGCAAATTTTAGTTACTGTAATTTGGATTATGCTGTTGTGCTTACATATATAAGGAGAGTGAATGCTCAAAGGACACATTGCATAGTCAGCTATACTTAGCTATACATAACATAAACGCCTGCTGTATGTACTTATGCATTCTAGATAAGTGCATTTTTAAAATAAAAAAAACTTCAGATGAGTTGTGGACTAGAAAAATAGTACTTTCAGTCCTATTGCTTTTTATTTTTAATTTAAAATATAGTAGTAAAGAAATATTTTTTAATACTTCATATGTGTTTAACTTAATATTAATTTTGGGGGGCTCTCAGTTATACATAATGGTCCTGGTAAAAAATAACATACATTGTATTCAGCCTCTGGTATGCTGCTAAAGGAGAAAGGCAGTAAATTGTGGTTTAGAGAATCCCCATGTTTTTCCATTGAAATAATGTCCAGGACAGGTGAGCATGTATAAGATTACTCTTTGAAAGAAGTCTGTACCAGAATATTTGGATGTGACTTGCAATGTGCAGATTACCCAGTGAAACCCACTAGGCTCGTAGATCCTATTGCAGAGCAGGAAGACTGAGCAACCAGGAGAGAAAAAACAGCATAAAGAGGATCAGCCTCATTTATTCAGGATGCTCAACACACAAAATGGCTGTGTAACAGCTGGTTTTGTGCCTGGAGTTCTTTCATTCTGACATTAAGAGAAATACGTAATTATTTCTGACTGAGATTCAGTGGAGATGCAGTGTGTAGTATATGTAAGAGTATTATATAAATGTGAGTGCTTCTATATATGTGCATAAATAGATTGCAGCTATGGATTTAGCAGCCACTCTCTCCCAGCCTTGCAACATAGATTTTCTTGTTACCCTTAGGAGATTTTATCTGGTGTTACGCAACACACTACAGGTGTCTTCTGTAAAATTTTTAATTACAGTATAACAGACTTTCCCAGGTGGGATTTTTCTCTACCATTTCCTCCATGTATTTAAGAATGAGGACAAAAAAAAAAAAAATAGACTGAGAAGAGAGTTATATTTTGACACGCATACGCGTACTTCAGCTTGGCTTTTGACAGGGGATTTGGGAGAATCTTTCCCCTGGTCTATGCATTTGTCAGTCTGTCCAGGAAAATCTGGAATCATGGGAGGGTGGCATACTGTTAGGGTTGATGGGAATAAAGCCCTAGAGACCTATGTGCAGAACTGAGAACTGAGCTTTTTGGTACAAAGCTCTTGAGACTGTATTGGCTCTATACATGTCTGTCTTGCTAGAGAGACAAATTAATTTTATGTTTTTTTGGTTTTGGTTTTTTTTTTTGGATACCACTGGAGAAATGTTTTGAAAGATTTTTTAAGGAACAATGATGTGAAATGTTCAGCAATACCAATTCTGTTGTCTCTGGCAGAATTGGGCATGATGCAGGAGATATATTTTACTCGATAAAATTCCTGTGTATGTTTGTGGGCAAAATATAATACAGGACAACAGGAGTTAGGTGGTAATGATATTAAATGTAGATAGAGTTTTTATGTTAATAAAACATAAATTGCAAGTCAAAGCTTGTAATATTTTTGACCCTTTTTTGACCCCTTTGTAATATTTTTTGACCCCTTAGTAATATTTTTTTCTGTTTGTCAGACTGGTGTACTTAATACAGTCAGATAGTGTAGAATGATGATGGCACACTCTCATGCTGGTATATAAGGAAGTGAAGCTTTGCTAGGAAGCACAAGGCCTTTGCTTTGTGGACAGTCATCAAGGAGGATGTCAGGGAAATGACCTCCTTGGTCGGCAGCAGAAGGTGCCAGCCCAGCAGTTCTGCAGCAGACAGATACACAGAGGATTGTGCACCATAGCCTCAGGGAAAACTCTTTGTGCTACTGTCCCTGTGGGAGGGAAGGCATTAAGATAATCTTTAGCTTTTAAAGGCAGGGGGCATTGAAGGAAACAAAAATTGAGCAAAGGTAGTCCTTGAATGATGAAGTGTGCAGATTCCCATGCCTGGGGCATCCTACAGCAATAGCAGTGGCAAAAAATAGGAAAAAAAATGGTTTTGTCATATTCAAAGAATATGAGCAATACTCTTTGCTTATATGCATGAGTTAGAAACTGCATATTGCTAATGGAAGCCATGAATGGTGTATACTAATCAAATTCCAAGACTGGATATTTGATCACAGGAGTTGCCTAACGAAAAATGACATTTTTTTTTCAATTTAAAACTATTATCTCAGAACATTAATCAAACCATGCTGTTAACATGATTCATGTGTCTAAAATACATGAATACATAGCTACTGTTTTATTGCTGGATTGTGTGCAGGCAACCTAGCATGTAAGAACAGTATTCAGGAATCTGCCCAAAGAAGAATGTTTATTTGTAACCTCTGTTCTCCCTCATAAATTCTTCCAAAGATGAAGAACATATGCCACTTCTTTGCTTCTTTTGCTCCTGGAGGGTAGAACCACCAAGCTACCTCTGCCATAAATGCAGCACAAAGTCTGCTATTCAGGGATTGTTTGTGCCCAAACTTTTAATAGAAAAATAAGTTATCCTTATAACTTATGAGAAAGTTCAGGATCAATGTATTGTGGTGGCTCTGTTTAAAACAAAGGGTTAGAATCAAAACTATTCTTACCAGAACTTTATTGGGCACTTCCAATGATCTATATCACCTCATGTTTTGTTTGACATGTAAGCAATTTTTCCACTAAGATCTTAAAGTTGTGATTTAGCCTATAGCAGTCCTTGGCAGGGAGACTAGGGCAGGTCAGTTGACTCCAAATTGCTTTGTTGAGAAGTAAGATGCTTTCCATGGGAAATCCTGAAAAGCTGCAACTGGCTCAAGGGTCATACCAGGTATGACTGATTTTGTTCTCTTGATACTAAATTCAAAACTTTGTCTCCTAATGGTGAAAGAGAAGGAAGGGCACTTCTTATTCATAGCATCATAGAATGATAATATCTAGAGCTGAAAGCAATCCATAAGGATCATCAAGTTCAACTCTCTGCTCCTCACAGGACTACCTGAAACTAAATCATATGACTATTAATGTCATTCAGACACTCCTTGAACTCTGTGACAGACTTTCTGCTTTGACTGTGGAGAGCCTGCTCCAGTGATGGACTAGCCTCTCCGTGAAGAACCTTTTCTTAATGTTAAGTCTGAACTTCCCCTAATGTAGCTTCATCCCATTCAAACAGCAGTGTTGCTGTTTTCTATGTAACCTAGACAAAAACTTGCTCTCCGAGAAATGGCTTGAGGCAAAAATACTAAAGTTTTCTAATTGAATAAACACTTTGTGAATGACCATAAGCTTGATATTTTTACAGCTAGAACAGTGAAACAAAGCCTAAGGAGGATCTTGGTATTCTTGCTCTTTGTGTCTGTTAGTGATGAGAGCATGGAAAAAGGCTTACTTTACTACCGAGACAGCTTTTAGCATCTACTTGTTACTATTTTGGAAACTCCCTTTGGCATTTGCAGATATGTACACAGCTAATGAATGACTGGAAATTAGGAAGAATGAAGCTAGTGGAAAAAAAGAGGCCAAACTTGCAAGGGTTTCTAAAAACCTGATGTCCTTATTTGTCCAGGAACTTGTGTGACTCAAAATATTTGACCCAGGAGGAAGTCAGGACCCTGCAGGGATATATCACAGCAGATTCTTCTGAAGTCGTCTCTCAGAGGACAAGGATCACAGGCCACAAAAAATAGTTTGAAACTAATTTTATCAAAGTTGTGACCTAGAGTCATTGGGCAGATTTGACAGCACTACTGTGTTGGCCTCTAGGACTAATGTTGTTGCCTCTACATTTCAGAAATAGGTGTTTTACCTAAGTTGTGGATATCCTTTGTCATCCTCTGTCTTCCTAAGATAGTCTCATAAGCGATGATGAATTGGATATGCTGTCAATGTGTTCTGCCTCCCTGTTCCTGTGTTCCTAATTTTCAGAAATAGTCATTAGGACTCCTGATGTTATTTGAGAAACAACAAATACTTTGTCAGTTAAATGCTTTGTAGTCTCTTTGAATACTTTGTTTTCTGGGTTCAGTTGTTTTTTTTTTTCATTTCTTGAAAATAAAATATAGGTTAGTGGGGTCATCTGTGACTCAACATATTACATGTAGAATCCGGATCCAGAAGTCTTTCTAGTGTGCTTCTTCTCTTTCCTAAACTCTTCACTGAACAGCTCATATTCTGTGGCCTCAGCTACATCAGAAATATCAAAAAAATGATAAGGTTTACCTTAAGCATTTTGGCATATACAAAGGACAAGAGCTATGCTGGTTTTGAATAGCTGTATCCACATAATATTTTTTTTGGATAAGGCGGAGAGTTGAGTTGGTAATCAATAAATGAAGAACCCTGCAATCTCATGTTACAGAGTTTAAGTCTGTATCCCAGCACCCTCAGCTTTTGTGTTTTGCAGATAAAAACGCTTTGTGTCTCATATGTTCACAACAGGAATGAAAGAGACGTCTCTCCTTTACTTCTAGTAGTTTTCTATTCCAATAGCATTAGAAGGTAAGCCCAGTACCATCTGAACTAGGAAACAGAGCATGGATTTTGCGCAAAAGAAAATGTGTCTTTAACAAAGCAGAGGCGAGAGGTTGGCCCCCAATGTTTGGCAATCTAAATAGACCTTATAGAAGTGTAGTTAAGCATATAACTTAATTTCTCCAATTATGTGAAGAAACATCTATCTGTCCTGTCTGCCTGTATTTATCTGTATGTATGCTTAATAGAGTGTCTGTTACTGGGAGGAATGAGTCAGACATGGAGTCTGAAGGTATTTATGCTCCTGAGAGCTTAGACACTTCCCAATGACCACATTAGGGCAGGAGCTGCAGTTATTGGAGACTGGGTTTCTTGTACAGAGGGTGTAGTGGGAGGAGGCAAAAAAGGTAGGTGTTTTTCCTTACAAAAGTGGATGTTTCCCAATAGCTTAAACAGAATTTGAAACTATGTGTGTCTGTACATACCCCAGGCTGCTACTGTCACCTGCTATAGCACTGTACAAAGGCCTATACACTTTGGTGTCTTCTGTAGTAAAGGTTGGATTTCCATTTCTGGTCTAATTTCCTCCTCCCAGTTACTCATAATTTTCTTAAAGACATTGTTAGGGATGAAACCATTAGGGTTTGGTCTGGGTGTAAAAAATACTTATTTCTTGTTTGAAGCTGTTTCTAAGTCCCTTAATCATGAAACATCTTTCCAACCTGTCCTAATGAAAAATGTGCTATCGGAAATAAAGTTAGTCAAGTACATCTCTCACAGAAGCTGTCCATAACAAAAGAGAATATTTTAGAAGCAACAACACATTGATAGGTAAAGTATATAATCATTGTCCTGTCACAGCAAATTATACCATTATTCCACCTTATCTAATCTCTTTGCTCAAGACTGGCTAACAACAATTGCTTCTCAGAGCAGAGCAAAAAAAACCTTTCATGAGCAAATATGGAACAGTGTCGCTCACACAGGTAAATTAGTTTTCTTTTCATATGTCCTCTGTAACTGATGACCAATGAATTAACATAATATTAATTCAATACACAATATTTTTTTCTTAAAAGTGGTCTTCGGATGGTTTTATATATGCATAAACATCAAATCTGTTTAAAAACTGAAGTCTTGGCTCAGTCACAGATAGTGGAGAGGAGTTCCAGAGGTTAATGCAACCTGTATACATATGTAAGTTTTCAGCTCTTAAAATCTCTCATTCATTTAAATTATTAAGGGTTTTTTTGTTTATTCATCTGGTAATACAAAGAGAGATCATGTGTTCTTACTTGCTTTATGATCTTTCTATGTAATCTTTGTGTCTTCACAATATTCTTTATTATTATTTTATGATTTTTCTAGCTTTTCTCTCATTTACTTACCCTATTCATGCACCAAGGAATTTCAAGTGGAAATTTTAGTGGAAGTTTTTTCACATTTCTGCTAATCCCATCACTGATCACTGAACTCTTTCTACCTCTGCTAATTTTTTTCTTGACATATATAGATATTTCAGAATTGAATACACTGTTCACAGTGGAGCCGTATGATTTTGCTGTCATGTGTCTTGTGCATCCAAAAATATAACCTGCTTTAAACAAATCCTGTTTCATCCTGTGCTGAAAATATGTTGCCTTTCATTGCATGTCTTCATTGCATCTCTTCCCATACTCCCCTTCATACTGATGCCTGAGTGTCCTGGAGTGGCTACATTTAACTGAGACGCCAGCAGCTCTTTCGATTGTTCCAAATTATTCCTTCTAATATACATTTTCTTGGATTCCTTTGTCAGTACTGAATTTCACCTGCCTGCTCAGCTAGCTTTAAACCTCTCTGGTAGGCCTGTTGGTTTTTGGCTGGTCTTTACTGGCGTGAATTCTTTCATGCCTCCTACAAGAACAGTCCTGGCTTGATGCTAGAAGACCCAGAGGTATCTTTTGTTCTGTTTCATGGTCTGTTAGTTCCTGTAGATTGTTTTCTGTCTCTGTCCATTTCTAATCTGTGACTTTTCCATCCTGTGTTAGGTGACTACATTAAGTGGTTAGGCCACTTCCTGCTTAGTTAGCTGGGAGAGAAAAACTCCAGCTCTGAATTACCCTGTGAAAGAATTAATTTCTCTCTTATACTAAGAAAGCGAAGGAAAGAATCATCCAGTTTACCCTCATGCCACATTGCCTGTTTCTTCAGACAGCTGACTGTTGTTGCTTTCCCACATTTCTGGCTGTACATAGTGACTTGGGATGAAAATACCCAAAGGCATTTAACTATTTGTTAAGAAGAACAGAAATAGCTAATTAGCCCTCTATCTGCTAATATCTCCCCCATATTCATTTGCTGGTGCAAAAAAGAAGATGTTGTTTCTGCATGTGAACTCAAATGGACTCTTTGTAATGTGCTCTTTTTATGCTGTACATGCTAACTTTAATGTATTATTGATTGTTGTCAAGGTACACCATGAAATACAGATGTGATGTCTGTTGTGGTTGAACTCATACTGTGGGAACTGTGTTGACTTTTGGATTTTTCTGGCCTTCATGCTGCTTGACATTAAAACCTTTCACATTAGGGTTCAGAAGAGAAAGAAATATATAGTAACTAGGTTACCCTGCATGTAGTGCAAAATAATGTGAAAATATGATGGTGGATGCCCTCCCCACCAAGTCAGCAGAGAATTTGAAACGAAATACTAATTTCAGAGCCAGCCAGGAGATTTTCAATTCCCTGTATGAGTATATACAAACACCAGTTTAGGGCAGTTGTTACCTGAATTTAAATTAGCTGTGCTACCTGCCAGGGGTGAAGGAAGTGCTAAAAGTGGAGGGATAAGGGGTCTGATTTTCAGAAATGCTGAGTGCTAGCGGCTCTTGTTAATTGCATGGATTTAGTATCCTGGGGTCCAAGGTCATGCTCAGGTGGTGACCAGCTCCTCTGTGCTGACTGCCAGCCTCTGTCCTTGCCCAGCCCTCTTGTCTGGATGTATCGGCTAGTTTGAAGTACACAAAAATTGCATCAGAGGATCAATTACTGCTGAAATGTCACTACTGAACCCTGTAATACTGTTAATTAGTTAAAGCAAAAGAGGAATGCTGATATGCATTTATCTTGGATGGATATTGAGCTCACTAAATATCTTTTAGCAAAATTAGGTTTGAAATACTTTAGATTCTCCTACTCCTTCTTTCTGGGAAATTAAAGTATATAATTGTTGAGGTTTTCCCCTTCTTTATTCCTTATGCCCCCATAAAATCATAGACTCATAGAATGGTTTGGGTTGGAAGGGACCTTAAAGATCATCTAGTTCCAAACCCCCTGCATGGGCAGGGACACCTGCCATGAAACCAAGTTGCTCAAAACCCCATCCAACCTGGCCTTGAACACTTCCAGGGATGAGGCATCCACAGTCCCCCTGGGCAACCTTTTACAGTGTTTCACCACCCTCACAGCAAAAAATTTCTTCCTAATATCTCCCCTCTTCTAGTTTTTCCCCCTCATTCTATCACTACAAGCCCTTGTAAAAAGGGCTCTCCAGCATGCCAGTACATCCTTTCATTTACTGGAATGAAGTACTTCTGAAGATTTCTCACTGTCTCCAGAAATCTGCATCATAGACTAGTTTACTTCTGTTTGAAGCTCCTACAAGAAGGCATTAGTTATTGGAGAAAACCTGAAATAAAGAAATGTGTGACATACACATGACAGCCATGTCACAGGACATGGTCACAGGACAGCCTTCTCTGACCTTGGCTCAGCTCCCTCTCCACCATTAATGAAACTAGAGAAATTGGAGATTTGATGCAAGTTTCTTGCTGTGGGGGGAGGGAAGCTCTGCTCATGTCAGGGAGTCCCTGGCTGGTAGGGAGCCAGCTGTGTGTGTGTCCTGTCCTTCTCACCACATGCCGGGCAGATGATGTGCTGGGAGAAAGACTGGAAAGAGCAGTAGCTAGAGCCCAGGGCAGTGTGTCAAGATGAGAGTGAAATTCCCCCTTCCCAGGGAGCAGGGAGCTCCTCGGGTAGAGCCATCTCGGGGTATGCTTGTGGCTGCAGGAACCTTTTATCTGGGACAGAAAGGCAGCTGCTGCTGTCACAAACTGTAGCTTTTGACTGCAGTCCTTTATTTTGATCCTTTGCTTATCTAGGTTTCCTTTCTCATGTGCTCACCTACAGGGAGCCTGTCTGGGTTGTGTCAGTGCATTCTGGGCTTGATGAACTACTGCAGTTGTTTCCATCGGTTCTTCTTTTCAGTTAATGAAACCTCTACCAGAATCGTATTCAAACATCCCAGCCCCCAACTTTTCACCCGACCTTTAGTTTTTGGTGAAAATTATTTCATAAATTAACCATAAGGATAAGATATTCAGCTGTCAATGCCATGAGCAAAGGCCATGAGGTGTTTTCTTTAGTGCAGGTTAGGTCATACTGTCAAACAAAAATCTAAACATCTGCACAGATGCAGAAAAAATACAGGGTACTTACTAGTTGAGTGACCAATTATCCTCTGTAGGCTTTTGTTTGAAGCTTTGAAAAAAATTGTCTTTTGTCCTATTAAAATGGTGACGAGAGGAGAGGAACCATTAGAATGTGGGCCAAATCTATCTGTTTTAGTATTGCTGATCTCAGTAGTGTTACTCCAAGGATGGAATTGGCCTAGGAGTTTTCCAAAATGACAGTTTTTTAACTGTGTCAATTGACTGGGACATGGCTCTCCTGTGTTTTGACTGCTGTGGTTTTTCACTACTGTGAGAAATTATCCAGTTCAAAAAGTTCTGTTATTTGGGTAATTTCTTGCTGAAATTGATGGTTACTGTTTCTGGTTTTGTCCCAAAGTTTATTTCCAGGGTTTTTCCATTTGGTGCTCTAGAGAAAGGATAGTCACAGAGGAAGAGTCAGAGAGACTGCTCTGCAAAGAGGGTGTGAAGAAGAGGGGAGGATTTGAATTTGGAAGTGCTTTCCCTCTCACAGAAACAGTTCCACTGTTTGATACAGAGTCTGTGTCGTTAGAACAAAATCCACCCCCTAAATATCTTTTACAGATCAAAAAGTTACTCGATACTGATAACAGTGGCATATTTCATGAGCATACACACTGTCACCTCATCCACAGCCTGTTTCTCGTCCTAAATTATTCCACATTTGTGAGCATTTTTCAAGCAGCTACTATTTAAAACCAGAAAGCCTCCACCCTGAAAGGCCCCAACCTGTCAGAAACATTTCCTCTCTTGCCTCAAGCTTGGAATTTCACTCCAAAATGCCAGCTCTCTTTGGACTGTGCATAGTGTCATCCTTACCTCCTGGTTTACTCTCTGCAACCTCAGTTGCACACACATACAGCCAGTGTTTACCACCTCACCACATTCTTCTTCTTCCTGCTCTACCACCATCTGTACGTGTCTATTTTCACAGTGCCATCTACGTCTGGAATGGTGTAATTTCTGCAGTACTTAGCCAGATTTCCCTCTTGCCAAGCCCAGAACTCCTTTATGTTTTTTCTCTTTTCTGCCAATAATATTTCTCACTTTCCCTTGTCTATACATGTGTGTTTGTGTACATTATCAAATATGCATTTCTAATTATTTGGGATGAGTGGAATAAAGGTTTTATTGTCTTGAGCTTGAGTTTGCTGTGTTGTTTTAAGTAATAAAGACAGAAAAGGTATGCTGACCATCCCACAGGAAACTATCATGCATTTTGAACCTCCTGCATATTTTGCATTAGGAAAAATATGTTAGAAATTTGCAGAGTGCTTTCTAACTGTATCAATACACTTTTTTCATATGGCTGCACATACCAAGCCAAGCTACACTAATACTAAGGGGAAAAAAACACCACTGTGACTTTGTGACTAATATATTTTATAAATGTCTTACATTTTTCCTATAATAGCTTTTCCATACATAATAGCTTTTCAATTTGACGGTCTGACATCTCAAGGCCTATCACAGCTAAAAACAAGTGCTAGTGTTCTGTTGGAAAGCTGGAAATTTCCCACCTCTAGTGCTATAAAACTGCTTTTTCAGACTCACAGATCACAAGATTAACACATCATTGGTAGAAGGCCCATCCTGGGTGTTGGCCCGATGTAATTTGAAAAGAAATTTTTCCATTGGAAAGGAAGCAAGGAAAATGACTGGATGGGTTTTTACAGCAAAACCAAACTAATGACAGCTGATTTTAGCTATCTGGGCTGAGAGCATAAGTAATGACTACAGTTTCAGGTCTTTTTCAAGCACAGAGATTGTGTTGACACCATCTTCTAGGACTGACTTGAGACTTCTCAGAAGACCATGCTCCTTTACTGTCCACATGATAGATACAGAGATGTGCCTTGGTGGGTTAGAACATTCTTTGTGAAAGATGAACCTATGCTGGGTTCACACTGGCACTCCAGAATCATCCTTGTCCAGGCAATAAAGCCTGGATGCCAGCAAGTTACAGCATATACGAGCTTGAGTCCATGGTCTTTCATCCTCTTTTAGGCATAACTAGTGGGGCAAGTAGAAATAATTACCTGGCCATATAAAGGTGTCTGAACAGAAGTTTGGAATTCTCAGTACAACTCTCAGTGAGACTCCGCGTTGCTGCTGCATTGACTTTTGCTGCACTGAGATCTCAGGCACAACACTTAAATCTATACTATATAAAGCTTTGTGTACATGCATGTGTATATAATGTATTTCACCTGCACATATAAATGTGTTTCTGTATATTTTAGACAATTATATAAGCTGTGTGTGTTTAAGCCACCTAATATGCACGCATCCAAAAAGTTTGGATAGGGGTAAAAAATTCTGAGGATGCAATTGGGGCACGTTTAGCACAGTTGTAATATTGAGAGGTTTTGTTCCATTGCCTTCCTCTACTGCAAAAAACATGGCTTTTTTCAATAGTTACATCAGTTTTCAGCTGCAAATATTTTACATTATAAAATTATGTAAAACAGACTAAAAACTGGGGAATGGAAGACCAGATAAGCTGAAGACTTAAGTGCTTTGGGCCAACTGCTCGTACCAGCTTTCAGAGATACAGAAGAAGAATGTATTTGAAACTCCTCATCAGAGCAAAATGAATGTTTTAGCATTCTCAGACATAATATCAGGCAAACATGCTCCCTAACTCACATCCAGTGCATACTGTATAATTGCCAGCCTGCTTCTTTGAGAGCCTTGAAGATTACTTTTTTTTTTTTTTTACTGTCCCAATATTAATAACCAGATGTGATCTTCTTCCTGCCCAGGGGTCAAGCTAGCTGGCCAAGGTCAGGCTGCTTGTCTGTGTGCACAAAGTGTGAAGTCTATTCAAAATGACAGGTATGGGGGGAGGGAGAGGGCGGGTAGGGTGTTAACCTCAAGACCACCAAAAGGGACTTCTCCCTGCTGGGAACAAAGACCAGCAGGAGCTTCAGCCTTTTTCAGTACTCCTGGGATTTTAACCAAGTGAACAAAAGATGATGCACAGCTGAAGAAATGCTCTTCACAACTGATACATAATTTAAGATGTTCAGTTACAAACAACCGGATATGTATTCGTGAGTTCATTTGAGCACAGTCCAATTATCTGCAGTCAGTTAATATTTTTGTATGAGTAGTGTCTGTGTACTGCTTTGTACTTTGAGAAGGTGCTCAATTGCCAGTGCTCAAATACACAGTAGCCTTGAAAATATCCATAGCACTTAAAGAAATAACATTAAACACCAGCAGTTGCTATGGGGTGTTTTGTGCCTTGTAGTTAATGTTAGCCAGTCTACATATAGATTTATTTTATAGTAGATAGTAGGGTATAGCTTCATTAACATACAGTATAAAACCATTTACTCTTCACTCTCTCGCTTTTTGTTAGGTAAAAAAAATTCAAAAGAAGAAGCTATTTGTTTCCTAATTGATTTTCTACGTTAGTTGTTCATTGAATAGATAAGTAGTGCCTGTGATATTTGATTACAGAGCAAGGCACCCATTTAACCTTCCGTTCTTTCCTGGCCAGGATTTCAAATACAATACAACGTACCTCCCTTAGGCTCAGTAGGATTAGACTGCTAGCAGTAATCCCTGATGCTATGAAATAGACCTGATAGAACTTCAACTCACTTGTTTAGGATTATGCTCATGAATTTCAGCTCATCTAGTTGCATTAACCCTTTGGGAACTTGTGCAAGTCGTGCTGCTGTAAATAATAATAAATATTATTCTAAACAATGATAGATACATATCAAAACCTATAAATATGTTTTAAAGAGTTAACTTTTACTTGGTGGTTAAAATGTAAAATTCACAGTGAAATTAATTTAGACACTGTACAAATCCTCTGAGTTGATTTTAATTGTAATTGCCAGAAGTCTTTTGCCATTTAACAGTATCTTTGAGCTGTTCAGTCTCAAGTTTGGATTAATTTTAAAGAAATATTTTAGTATTTTAGTGAATTTTAATTCTCAAGATTGCACTAAAAGGGCAGATAACAGATAGCTGCTAAATATAGAGTATCAGTGCAGAATCTCCCAGTAGAATGAGTTGAAGGCAAGCGTGGTCCCAGGGTAAAGAGGAGGGCTACTCATACCTGAGCTACCACTTCTTGGCTTTTCTGCTGATAGCAACTGTCCTGATAAGGGCAATAGTGACTTTTGATGACATACCCTAATCAAAAAACAGAGTAAGAGTGCCAGACCATTTATGATGGACTGCCAGACAGCTGGCAGGCAAAAGCATTGTAATCACTCCAGATTTGCACTACCCTTTTGAATTGGTGATTTCTATTTAAATGCTGATTTTTAATCTGGCCAAATCACTGTAGGGAATAACCCTGTACTATGAATAAGAAGGAAGAGATATTTTATTTCTTCCATTTTCAGTATCCTTAAACTCACCAATGAAAAAAATATTGTTTCCTATTGCCAGTCCCTTAAATTGTTCAACCTCTAGTGACAGGCTCATTAAATATTCATGTGCACAACTAATTGTATTAATTATTGAAATGAATATATATATGTGTGTGTGTGTGTTTTAGAATATTTAAAGTCGATTACAATGGAAAAAATACAGAGAGTTTGACTTAGGATCTCAAACCTGCTCTCATTGTCTTGTCAGAAGATAGAATCAAATTAGGACTGACTTAATATGCACATTTAGGCATCAATTGGTGAAACTACTGTCCCTTCAACACGCCTGCATGTTGAATTGCTGTATTTAAAACCAAGATGACAGGGAGGATCAGTGCTGCTTGCTGCACTTGACACAGGCATCAGGGCATTTCTTTACCCCTTAAACACTATTAAAGTCATGCGTACTGTTGTAGATCTGTTGGATACTTGATACATTTGATGATAAAGTGGTATTGGTGAATAGCTGAAGGCCATGAAAGCAATAAATGAAGTTACTCTTGAGTGACTCCATTCTTTTTTTGTAGGGAGGACTCAGGGGTGGGGGCAGTTTGGGGTGGTTGTTCATCAGCCCAGTGGGTGCACTCATGTGCTCCCATGTGGAGCATTGCTGAGTTCTAGTCTGTCACCCTTCTTGATCAACATATGCCCTAGACCACGAAGGGAGAATCATCTGTGTTTGAGATGAGGGTGTCTCCAAGATGCAGATGATTTTTACCTGCACAACTGCTTCCTCAATTTTGGGTGGTAAAATTAATTGTTTGATGCAGTTTGGAGGTTTAGATGTATCAGCTGTGTTGCAAGCCAAGGTCATGCTGATGGGATTCAACAGTTGGTAGAAATGGCCAAGGCAGCGTCTTGTAGATGTCCCACTCATGTAAACCTTGCCAGATTCTACATTTGGCTACTGAGGTAACCCAAGGAATAATAACCATGCCTTGGTCATTTATACATATGGCCAAGTGCTAAATGGATGGATGTTGCTTCTCTTTCAAATCAGCTTCGTTCTATTTATTATGTTTTAGAAATAACCTCCAAGAAATTATGCTAATTTCTGGTGCTGCTGCTCAACCTGCATCCATTCACAATATTTAATATATTTAAACTTTTGTGCTCTGTTGGTTAGTTTTGGTTTGACACATGGTATATTTCTGTTCCCTGATTGATTGCAAATGTACCATTAGAAATTGGCCATTCCATGAATGCTCAGTTTACACATTTGGAATGTACTTTCCTTGCATTTAAACAGAGCTGTTTCTGAAACAAGTTTCTTGCTTAGGTCAGCAGATTTCATTCGTAGAAATTAATGGAAAACAAACAGCCAATAGGTGGGGCATGGAAGGAACTAATTCAGAAATTTCAGATTAACATATCCAGTATTTTCTGGCTCTCCTTCTGGTGCTTTAATTCAAAGCACAAAACTTAGTGGCCTACACTTTGCTACCTTCAGATTTGACAAGAAAAGAGAGGTGAACCCCTGAACTTTCAGGAGATTTGAGCTGCCAGGAATGCAGCTTTCTGTCCATTAGCCAGTGCTTTTGACAGCACGTATTTTGCAGCTGCTCTCCCAGATCTATTCTAATTTACAACTTGTTTCTAGTTGCAGTTTACTCTGTTTCACCCTATAAAGACTTAAGTGCGTTGGATCCTGATTCTCTGTGAAAGCTTTACTTCACATATATAGTTCAGATGAGCCAGTGCTTATTCTCAAAGGTGCTAGAAGCTTGTGTTTTCAGAGTGTGGCTGGCAAATGGAGAATCTTCTTTCTTGATCAAAGTTTGTAATTTTTGACCTTTCCAGCACATAGCATAGTGCATTGTTTTTCAGATTCCTATAGGATAAAGGGAGTAAATGGTGCCCATATTGAGAAGGTTTGTTCTAAGGAAAAAAGAAATTTTGATTGCTTGGATTTATTAATCGGTTTATTAATATACTGTTCATTAATGTGCTTTTACTTGGTAGGGTAAAAAAAAGTGGCACATGTGCGCATGTGTGTGTGTGAAGAGAATCTTATTAAGTCTAAATAAATAGACTGTAGGAACCATGTTAATACTTTACACTTCTGTAAAACCTTTATTCAGAGGCTTTCAAAATGTTTTAACAATGTTAATTAAATTCAGTTCTTCTCCATTCTGTGTTAGCTGAAGTGCATATAGGACTGTCTTCATGTGCATAGTGGTAGACTAGAAGAAAGCTCATGCTTAACTGTGTGCAGCAGCATTGCACTGCAAGTATTTTGAAGGCAGGTGAAAAAAAAAAAAAGCCAAAAAAAAAAAAAAAAAAAAAAAAAGCTGTGCTCATGTGAAACTGCACAGGGAATTGCCCGTAGGTAGGCAAAACATAATTACAAGTTGAAATTTCGCCAAGACATTTGTCTTAACACTCTTCCTCCTTTGAAAAAAATGTGCCACGTACTTAATAACTTTATTAAGTACAAGCAGTTATGAAATCTGTTCTTTGTTTCAACCAAAAGAAAACATTTCCTAATAGGACGGTGCTGTTAAACACCAAGCTAGGGCACTGACTCATTACTAATTTAGACAGAGAGCACCGTCAATGAATTACCGAAACTCTTTTTTGTAGCACTGGTGTTTTCCTTAGAGATCTCCCCTCCACGTACTGACCCTGCTTTAGCCTGCAAGATCTGAAGGGATCACAGCACAAGGTGGTATGGCTTAGGGCTGTATATAAAATGATGAAGGAGAGAGTGAAACCTAGCCGTGTGCTTGCTCCCTTTACTCGACACTGTAGGAGGAGAGGGAGGTGGTGTTCAGTGAAACTCAGAGCTACACTTGTTTTCTGCAGTAAATAATCAGCCTGTGAAATTCAGCACTGCAGTGGGGGGTTATCCGGATCACCAGTTGATCAGGATTTTTAAGAAGGATCACGGGATGACATTAATGATGTTTCTGATCATGTGGGCTAAACCAAAAAGATACAAGAATGTTTGGTTCTCTATTGTTATTATTGTTAAAGTCAGGATATAAACAGACTGTCTTCTAGGGTCAGGCAAGGATCCCATGTCACACTGAACACTCTTTTAGACTCTCTAGGGCTTGTGTTTGTAGCCTGCTTTCCTCTGATATTAGCTACTTGCACAGACAGTATGTCGGAATAGCTGGGCCAAGGGTATGATTCAGCGTGTTAGGTGTTTCCGTCTCTGTATCCCTCAGTGACTGTTCTCTGAGGACAGTATTAGACTTAAAAAATGAATCTAAGAATTGAGTGTTTCAAATGTAAGTAACATGCTTTTCTATTGGCAATATTAGTCTTGCTGAGGCAAGGTGCTATTCCAGCAGTAAACAACTGAATCTGTATGTCTGGAGGGTGTTTTTTTGGTTTTTTTGTTTTGTTTTGATTTGTTTTTTTGTCAACTTATCACCCAGCACCTAAGTGTCTGTATCATAATTAATGTTTAGTTTATATAATAGACAGAAAGGTCCATTTGGCACCTGATTAATTTGCTTCTGCTCAAAGAATGTAACAAAAAGTTTCCCTTCAGGTGAGTATTCATAGGTCCATGGACTTGAATTTTTACATTTGACTAATAATTCATCAACATTAATTGATACATAATTTGATACTGCAAGTTCAGCCTGTAAAGGTACAAGCTTCGAATATGTTTGTTAAACTCAGGTGACCATTGGAAACACTTTCAAGATCATAGTTAGAGCAATTAAGATTCAGTAGCACACATCATCTCTCTGCTTTTTAACAACAGTTTTATTCTGCCTCTTGGAAGAGGGCAAGACATTTGCTGCCCAGCTCCTGTGACAGCTGGTTTCTGCAGAAGCCACATAGGATGATGTGAAATACAGCTTGGCTCAGGTCACTGTTTTGTGCTGCTGTTTGTCTGCATCACAGTAACGTGCTAACTCTGAGTGGTAGCTGTTATTAATAGTTTGGTGCATTCTTCTCCGAGCAAGGATTGGGATGACAAACTCCAGTGTTGTGATCATTATTATTAGGATAAACAATCCAGACCTGCAGAGGTGGTGTCTGGATTATTCTCTGGGTCTTGCTATGGCTCCTCTCCAGCCCTGGCTCGTCAGTCTGTATGTGGAAACCAGGTCTGAAAGGGAATGGGGGGGAGTGGAGGTGAGATAGTTCACTTGGAGGGATTTGTCCCAATACAGAGCTGGGAGATGGCAGGGCATACACTTGGAGTCTCTGCCTGGGGAGCACTCCTGGTTTCTGTAATGTATACAGAGTGTGGGAGAGCAGGAGATTGGAATTTCAATAGAGGGATCAATCTTCTTTAGGGAGGGGCATATTGTTGAACATGGTATTTTTCACTTTTCTGTATTTCCCCTTTCCCTGCAGAGCATTAATAATGTACTGGAGAATTCCCAGACTTTAGGATGTCAGTGGGCATTGAAGAGCTGTAAGAGGGGAAAGTATTGCTTCTTCAGGTAGAAAAAAAGAAAGATCCTTTGGGCAGAAAGGAAATAAAAACATTGATTAGTTGAGGAAAGACCTCAAAGAGAAAACTGAGATACAGTTTTTCCAGGCAGCTAAACTGTAATGGTAAGAACTACAGAGCAAACAACAGCTCGAACAAAGGTATGAAGATTGTGGACAGTAAAATTGTGGGGAAACCAGTGAAAGGATTTCAAATTAGAGCATCAAAGTCCAAATATCAGAAGAAACAAGACTGCTACTACTGCAAAGTAAAGACTAGAAGGAAACAGTTTCATTAATGTTGTTGCATGAATGAACTAATGTTAAATGAATTTTTTTGAACGTATTTTTTCCACATATCTCTGCAAAGAACTATTGTTAGTAATACTGGTTTTACAAGATAGCTATTTGTAAATACCACTGTAACAACACTTTCATGTAAGCACTGTAATGTACCTTTTAAAGGCAAATTTCCTTGTAGAAGAATCAGGTTTTTCTTTGTTGTTTCTAGTCTTAGCCAGAGGTGTGTAGCAGGGGGAGGGGAGTAAGGATTATTTTAATCCCTAAATCAGACATGGGTATATGAGTGGACACTGGCATGCAGACCAGCTAAATCTACTATTCTGAAGCAATGTACAGTAGCTCCTAGTGTGGGCAATAATAAATAACATTGACCTAAAACAAGAATGTTTTTAAAGCCACCTTCACTTATCCAGCTTTGTGGAGATCTGAAAATAGAAGTTGATTTGTCTTTGCATCACTATGTATGTATAGCTCATTAAATGATTTAATATAATTAGAACTGAGATGTCCAGTCTCTTAGTTACTTATCTTGCCTCATACATTACCACAGTAAGTTAGAATAAATTGGAATAAAAGTGGTACCGATATTAAAAGCAGAATGTAATAACAGTATTTACCTTTATTGATCACATCCCCAAAGATCTGATCCAAAGCCCTTCAAAACAAACATGGATCCTTTTTACTCTTTGCTTTTTACAACTGTGCTTCGAATCAACAATTCAAACCTGAAAAAACACAGTGGCATTTGCAGGCAGTCTCAGAGAGAAATGAAAGATTCACTGGATACTCACACAGTTTTAGGGTTGTGTTATTTTTCCCCTTATGTTTTGTGCTGTTTTGGGGGGTTTGTGGTTGGTTTTTTTGTTTTTGGTTTTGTTTTGTTTTGTTTTTTCCTGTAACAGTGGTGCTTTGAGGTTTTTAGTAGTTCAGGCAAAGAGGAAGCTTTTGTCTCTAGGGCTTGCAGTTTAGCCCCTGCAGAACAGAAAAGGCTCCACTTCAGAAATATTTTAAAGTTTTTCAATAATAAGCAATGAGCCAGTCTTTAAGAAAATATGGGTGATGTAACCACTGGGTAGTAATATAAAGAAATAAGAAGTCTCCTCAACTATTGCTTTTGTGTCATACAGCAATACTAAGTGGAATGTCTTTTTTCAGTGCAGTTCCAGGTCAGATTCTTTCCCCTCAGTGGCTGGGATGAGAGTCAATCTTCAAACTGTTAAACAATACCATGGTCCCCAAAACCTCAGAAGAGAAAGCTGAGCTAATACGAGACGATATTCTAATAAGAGACTGGTTTTCCTTTTTTTTACTTTTTTACTTTTTTTTTTTTTTTTTCCAATGTGAATGCTAGACAGCATATCCAAATAAGCACTTTAAAAATGCTTGGTAAAAGTTTATTAATAGATTGCTTTACTGCAAGTTCTTATTCATGCCCCTTTGAAAAAAGTGGTCACTTTAATTAGAGATTAGAGACAGAACATTCACATGAATAAAATGATTAATAAAACACATCAAGACTTATTTCTGTTAGTATCGGTCCATGAATACTTCATGTGCTAATTTAGGGCTGAAGGATATTTAGTCATACAAAAGCTGAAAAAGGCATGTACATTATTATTATTATTATTAATAATAATAATAACAACAATAATTTATTTTATTTAAATAAATAAAAAGTTTAAATGCCAGTCTTTAATGCTTTGAATATATTTATGAAACATACTTTTCCTCTTCATAAAATTAGAAACATCTTCTACAGCTTCTTGGTTAAAATGCTGTGGACACGGAAGTCTGATGATAGGTCAGTCTGCCATTTTGAATGGCAATTAAGCTGACAGTGCACCCTGTACCAGTGAGACTGAAAACAAACAAAAAAAGGCAGATGGTTCATTTAGTTTAGTAATTGTAATTTGTTGTTCATTAAAAGTGATTCCCACACAGGCATTCTCTGTGCAGATGGAGTATATGGAAAATTTTATTCTGCCAACCTGTCCTAATAATTATTTTTGTTAGTGTAATTTGCACTGACATTTGATAGGCAGTTGATTAGAGCAGTATGATTTCATCAGAGTTAAAATTAATTGTAAATTTTGCTACTTTCAATAATCTGCTTTTATAACTATCGTGACCAAGCAGCAGGGGTTTGGCTCTGAAATACCAAATATCACAGCAGCATTTGTTGTGTTTCTTTTTTTTCTTTTTGAGATGACTGAACCTTTTACTCACAGGTTTTGTTTTTAGAAGTACTTTTTTATACCTACTGAAGATGAAAGTTAGCTAGAAAACTATCTTAGATTAAATACGCTTTACATGAAGGAATGTGCACAGTTAAAAAAACCAAACTCATTTAAGTTTGAGATACTTTTCATGCTTTTTAAATATAGTGACAGCACTGTAGTTACACACATCCTGATAAGCAGAAATAAATCTTATTGGCAGTTATAAAAATGTCCTGACAGGTAAAAACCATATTTGCTAAGAGGTTTTGTACAGGGAAATTCTTTTGTCCCTAAGAATACAAAATTATCTTAAATAAACTTCAAACAAAGGCAACTGGTTCCCTCTTGATGATAATAATTATAGAACTGCACAGCTTGATAACCATAATAAAGTTGTTCTCTTCTTGATGAAGTTGTTCTCTCCTAGATGGCTTAAACTGCAAAATAATTCTTCCAAAAAATGTTGGAATGTCTTTGTACAAACGTAGACAGGCAATTCTCAAGGCCAATGTGAAGGGCTGAATGCAGCTTAGATGCAGTAGTTTAGCACTTCTATCAAACTGCAGTATTAGAAAGTAGAGAAATACTGGATGTAAAATCCAGAATGCAGCTCTTTGAGCCTCTGCTGGCTTTTCGTCTTTCATGTCCCAGGATTTTTGGTGGTTGATCTGTTGTTTCTTTTCTCCATTGCAATATAATATTGGTAAGGCAACAGAGCAGACAAGTGCAGGTTGTTGCCCTTGTCCTGTTTAAGTCAATGGTGGCTCCAAAACTAATTTTAGTTGCACCTTGTAACCTAAAGAAAACCCCAATATTTTACCGAAGTAGCCAAATACAGTATAATCAGTACTGTCTTAGAGAATGACATAACATTCTAGCGTAAGTAATTTTTTTCTTCGAGAGATGTTTTATATTACCATTTTGCTTCTTCTGAGGTACAGCATCCAGCAGGGTATAATTCCCCTTAGAGCTGCAACTGTTTAAGTCAGAACATGCTTGACCTACTAATTTTCACTAATACATTTTTCTCTCAGAATATTAAATTGAAAAAAAATATCTATATCCAGGAATCAGACTGGGAAAAGTAAAGAAATTCTTCTGGTTTATAACTTGACTCTTGTTTCTGCAAAATATGAACAAGACAGTGTTTATTGTAGTCAGAAAAATAGTTGGCATGATTGTGCGTAAGTGAAGAATCTCTGGATTGTCTCAAAGTGTTAGCTACCCATTTGCAGACAAGCAAGCTTTTAGTGTGCAATTTAGGTCAATGGATAGAGGGGAGAAGATGTGTTTAGGCGACAGATTTTAAATCACCATAATATAAATATGCTTCCCTTTTCATCCGGAATTTGCTTTCTTTCAAGGTAATTTAGTGGAGCAGACATGCACTTATGCCTGTCTTTGTAATTTTAGGGATTAGGATAGTGAGGATTAAATGCTGACCCTTAATCTTCAATATCAACTTTAAGAGCGAAATATAATATGCAAATGGAATACATTCATTTTGTGTTTATATATTTTAATCTCTGTAATTTAGTTTTAAGAAGATGGAAACTCATCTTTGCCTTATTTATTTTGAATCCCAAAGCAAGATGCCATTAAAATCTTTATCCCTGTATCTTAGAGGATAAATGTTTATCCTTTAGGGATTAAAATATAATTTTTTTTAAAAATGAGTTTAACCTAACACTCTTACATCAATCCAAGAGTTGTGTGTGTCTGATTTAAACATATCCTTGAGTGTCATGTCAAACATTGATAGCAGGGAAAAATCATCCTGTGTTTATTTTCTAAAATCAGTGAATGGAATTTGCATTAACAGAAATCAATTGGTTACTGTACCACAGATCAATTTTGGTCAGTTCGTGTAAGCTTTTCCTGAAAGTTCTGATATATTCAAAGCATAGACCTCGAAGTCTGGGGGAGTATTTATGAAGATTAAGTAATCTTCAGTTATAAACAAGCAGGAAATCTCAACCAGTACAAATGAATGATGCAGTATTAAGGAATCAGATCAGAAGGATAAATGCAGTATGAAAACAATAAAGTGGATATGTGAAATAGTCTTCCTTTTGGCATTAATTAATATAAAGTGCAATTAAAATACTTGACCCAATTAGATTTATAATGGATGCCCATATAGATGTGATTTTTTGGTTTGTTTTTATAAAAAGTATATTTTGAGAACACCATTTCTGAAACCTTTTTAGATCAATCCATCATATTTTTTGCTTTAATATCTTCATGCCTCCTTTCTCGAGTTTTGCTGATTTTAACATGGCAGCTTGAAGGTCTCTGGATAATTTTGCAGCTAATTTGAGATTGCTTCACACTAAGAATTTAGAACACTTTGGTATGAGCTGTATGCTAAAGTCTTTTTCATTAAATGGTAAATGGATAGTAGCAATACACCACATTTCTGCCCAGTGAGTCACCATCCAAAGACCATATTCTGACAGCTTGTAGTCATACAAAGAATACTTTCTTCCATGACAGAGCTTTCAAGCATTTTGAAGTCCTCTGAAGAGTGAGGTGCTACCCACAATGGTGCAGTTGTTAGAATATGGATCAGCAGGGATATTGCGAGAGCAGAGTAAGAAAATGAAAATATATATAAATAAATGAAAGCATCACTTACCAACTTTGTTTCTATTATGGCCTTAGAAGCGGCATTGGGTTGCTGCACCTGGTATGTCAGGAAACTAAAAAATGTTGATTGTTAGTACGGATTAATTCCCTCATGAAATAGTGAAGAAGTGAGTGATTGGGTGTTTCTAGTTCTATCCTTCTCCAACTTTGGAATGTTCTCCAGCCCTGAGCTGGCTCAGAGGAAGAGTAAAAAAAAATTGGGCCTTTTATCTTGAGGATGAAAGTTTGCTATCACGTCTGGTCCTTCCATAGACCTTATAAAAGTGAGAAGCTGCTTTGTGTCTTAATCATTCCCAAACACTTCTGTAAAAGCCAGAAACTATCTGGATTTTACAATAAGTTTCATGTTTTATTAATTTCCCCAATTGTATTGAAAGGGAAAGAACATACCACACAGTAAAAATGCAGTCACACCTTCATTACTGCCCAGTAGAGACCTTAAAAGTGTCAAGTGTTTTAATCCTGCTTTACTGATATGCACCTGAAATTTTGTGAAATACAAAGCAAGAAAGGGCAAGAAAAAGGGGTATTACATGATGGCTTACTCTCAGAGGTAAGTATCTTACCACCTATCAAAATGGTATCTTGGATATCAGTAAGTAGTCTTAGCAATTCTTATTTACCCAAGATTTACTATCATATTTCAAAAAGCATCAGAACATCTAATATAGGACACTTTGTTCCCCCATCAGAAATTATACTTTCTAAAAGTTTTTCTGTATTAATGGAGTACACTGAGGGGCTCACACAGAGTGTTACAGATGGCATTTCTGAAGGTGGATTTTTCTTGATGTTTTCTCCTAATTTTGTGTTGTATTAGGCTTAAGACGCCAGCAGGGATGGCCTCCTATGCAAAGAGAGACTCTATTTTAACTGTGTTTGGGTGTTGATGGCTGAACATGTTTTTTGTGATGCTTCTGTCAAATCTTTCATCTGAGTGTCAGGGACATTCTTTATATATTGCCAAGGTGTTAACTCAAATTGAAGTGAAGTGTACTGGAGTAAATATGTGAGCTGTCTAATACATGGGTATAGGATAGCTGAAGTTATGTGTGCAGCCAAAAGTGCCTAGCAGACCAAAAAGAGTTATAAAAAAGAGTTATATTTTATAGTATAATCAGTAATGATCACTAGACAGTAATGATGAAGTGGGTGTTATGGTACCTCAGAAAAATCAGAAAACAATGTTTTTGTTAGGGCTGGCGAACTCTCTGGTCAAGGGACTTCCCCTAACAGCAGCTCATGATGCCCAAACTTACAAACCTCATCTGGAACCAGCTGTTTCACACTGTCAGAAGGAAGAGGCAGAACCTGAGGCAGAAGCTGAGGAAGTGTGTAGATGCCTGTATTTTAGTTAATGGCTTTGATGGTAATGTGTTAGCTTGTTAGCTGGAAAATTTTAAACATGACATAATCAAACAATGTAAGCTTTCATCTTAGAAGCTAATCAAGATGAAACCAGCTTTCTCTGAAGGTTTAACTCAGCCTAGCTGAGTTAAAGTTATACGTTGCACTAGGAAACATGTTCTGACATGTTAGAAATCCTTATCTAAAGAAATTCGTAAAGATTCATGTAGATAGGAGCTAGTAGCGGCTGCAGTGTCAAGAGCATAAGTGCTATCTTTGAGAAAATTTGCTAAATAAGTGGGTAGATTCTTTCAGCACTAGCTGCCATTTTTCAGTGGTCTTCACAAGTGGCCCTAAGTAGAAAAAATTACTGCAGTACTTGAGGGAAGTGCACAAGAGATGCTCATCTAAGGGCATTAGGGCTGATTGTACAGTGGGTGCCTAAGGCGTGAGCAAGGTTCAGTGGAGCAAGACTCAGTGATGGAGATGGGCTCAGCACCAAAACCAACCCTGGCTCTGCAGCAGCCTGCTGCTCTTGGAAGCTTGGGTGACTGTGCCTCCTGGCTTAGGCTGCTTTAGGTTATCACTGACATCTTTAAAGACACAAGTCTTTCAAAGGCAGCTCAGCTTTGGCATAGATTCAGGGAAAGTCTGCATTCAGGTAATATTTTTTTAGGGAGGAGAAGAGAATAAATGGCAGTAATGAGTACCACACGTAAGTGCATACAGCTGAGCCAAAAAGCATGCAACTTTGTTCCTGCTTAATGGGTGCTCAGTTGTGTTATACCCTCAAATATCCTTACGTTACAAATGTAAAAACCTCAAAGCGTGTATGTCCACCCAGCCCCAGAATGCATCTGTACATTTCCCTATGAACCAGTGTAACCTTGTCCTATCTTGAGACTTACACCATTATCGCTTATCCAAACTCCAATTTCTTCAGGCAGTAGGAGAGCTATGATTCTATGACTCACTGGCCTTATTAGAGTAATTGGAGAACTTTAAATCTCCTAGCAAAATGTCCAAAGTCACTGTGACATAAAAGATGGGGAAAGGGAGGAACAACAAAACACTTTGGCCTAATAATTTCTTCTAATCCCTTGGAGGCACTGATTGTTGGGATAGTCTCCATGGCACTAACCACCAAAAGTGCATGAAATATTTGTTGGGAAGTAATAGTTCCTTGTGGAGTTCACTTCCAGTGCTCAAAAACCTGTCCACTTAGAAACAGGCAACAACCATTATAACCTCTGGGACCGGTCTTGCTGTAAAATCAATATTTGAAGGTAATCACTTTGTATCTGATGCATGAGCCTGAGTGATTTTACTGGATGCCTGTTGTTAATATGGACCACTGCCTAATTGTCATTCCAGAAGAGGATCCAGACGTCCCTTATTCTCTCCCTCCAGCCCACTGTGGCTTTCATTTCCAGAAAAAAAATTCCTAAAAGGTGATATCATTTACTGTTAGAAGTTGAGCAGGAAAAGGCCATCCCTTCTTGCACCTTTTGGCTAGTGAACAGATTTTAAAATTAACACCTCTCCTCAGCACCAGAGGTACATATGATTTCACCCGCTGGTCCACATGCAATCCTGTTTGTATATCCTTAAAGTCCTTCAAACCTGTATCTTCTTCCATAAAATATCAGTTCTCATGCCTCCACATGTTGTAGAAAAAGTTTAGGGGTCTTGGGGGGTTTCTGTTGTTGTTGTCGTTGTTTTAGGGTTTTGGTTTGGTTGTTTTTTTGGTTTTTTTCCCAGCATGTTTGCTAAGGAGTGGTACAAATGTGGCATTTGACTCCTGACTTCCATGGTTGTATTCTGCACCTAGTATTCAAATGCCAATACAAAAGGTGTTGGAGATAAGTGAAATTTTTTCTCTGTCTTTTAGTGGGTTTACATTCTTGCCAAGAAAGTTGCAACTTTGTTTGCAGAAGGTACTTAGTCTTTTTAAAATTTATTATTATTTCTTTTCTTCCCATGGAAACAATCTGTTGATAACCAAGAA
The DNA here is from genome assembly GCA_038090715.1 of Florisuga fusca. NCBI lineage: Eukaryota > Metazoa > Chordata > Aves > Apodiformes > Trochilidae > Florisuga > Florisuga fusca. The sequence continues at coordinate 3,632,329 of JAAWXA010000021.1, forward strand.
CCTAAATTACCCCCAAACACACTTCCTCTCCCAATCTTAAAGCTACACTGTTTAAATAACAGTCAGGAGAGGCTTAATTTTTGCAAGGATTAGATCTTCTGAGAAGTAATAGTCATGATTTTTGGTCAGTTATGGAGTACAAGTTGCATGGAGTTTCACTTTTAAAAAGTCCTTAAATTAATTTTAAAAGTTGTGGGACAAAAGACTTCTCTTAAAGGAGGAGAGCAAATGTTTTTAATACATAGTCATTATTTTACTGCGTATTTAAAGTAGATATATACCTTGCTGCTATGAATCTTTGACAAAGTGCCAAGTGTTGCCTTGCCAAAGGTATAGCATTTCATTTATTTCTTTAGGCTCAATAGCGGTTACTGGTAACATGTGTTTGTAGGGTGTCAGTTCTGATGGAATTTTTTTACCTGGCCTGTTTCCAACTAATGTTGGTATGTGTTTAAAATGCTTTAAAAATAAATCAGACTTTTGTGTTTCTGCAATAGAAATTCCAGGCAGAGTGATAAAGTGGGATCCACTTGCCATCACAATTTTTTTTTTGCTTTACTTTAAATGCGAAAGGACTTTGTTCTTTTTATATTGCTTTTCAGTAGGATAAAACAATATAATAACCAGGAATAAGTACTCAGAACACATCTAATATTTTAAAGAAACTTTTAAATAAGATTTTTTTTTCCCCTGTTAAAAATGCTTTTAATTTTGCGTCCTTTATGTAGTTTCTTTTATCTACCAGATCTCTGTGATATTTGTGCAGTGTGTCTTTGCAGATGTGCTTTTGTGGCTCTGAAATTTTTGTTCCTTCCCTTTTTGAGAGACTGAAACCTACCATAGACCATCCCTTTTCATTCTGAGACCTCATGTGATAGCTGTGCACATCTAGGATCATTTCCGTGGAGGCATTGGAGACATGCTGTATGGGCTAGAGGATGCTTAAGACCTTTCCCACTGATTCTGTAAGAATTCCCAAGAAAAAGGAATAGAGCTGTGAAAAATTCAAGTCCGTGGGTCCTCAGGACATTGTAGCCAGAGAGAACCCCCTTTAAGTGGAATTAAGATGCCTGCTGGGAGCAGAGTTTCTGCAGCAGTACTTATATCCTCTGATCTCTGCATGCTTTCCCCAGGTGACAAACTTCCCCTTCACTTTGTGGGCATCTGCTACTCTGGGTTCTTTCTCCTGTGGGTGAATATATAAATCTATCAGCCTGGTAAGATGGACAGCTAAAGTTTGCCAGCACTTTGTACCAGCTGTTCAAAAGAAGCTGCTTAATGCAGGTGCCCTGGTTCATATACCTTACACTTGCATTTGCAGAGGTGCTGAGCACCTGCAGATACTAGCCTGCTTTGTTCACTCTTTGTGAAAATTTGGCCTGTACTATCTCAAGCTGAGCCTCTAAAGCTGAAATTCTACCCTCTGAAAAATCAGTGATGGTTTTTTTGTAAGTACAGTAACATGCCAAGGTTCAGGTAAACTGGGTTGAATTTTGTGTCAACTATTTTTAAAACAAACATATTGACATGTATTAGAAGTTGGCCTCTACTTTTGTTTTCTGAGTCTTTCTTTAGGGAAAGAGATTGCATTTTCTTGAGGATAGTCTTGCTGTTGATTATTCTATGTTGTGGTGGCTTTTTTTATTTTACTTTTTCAAAGGATGTTCAAATTTAGGATGATTTTACAGTTTTGTAACAGCAAAATCCATAAACTATTTGTAAAGTGTAATGATACTGAAAAATAAGTATTCAATATTCATCATTTACTGTGAATATGCAGTAGCAAATATTTACTGCTACATTTGCTTCCAAGTTTCATTGTCTTTCTGGAAGCTTGATAATAACAATTCATATTTTCTTACCAAACTGATAATGTGTTATTAATTCAGATGAAAAAAGAGGTAGCTCTACCAGATTCTTCTGTTTTGTCCCAGGTTTGAAATTTTATGAGAACCAGACTACACATTCCTCTGCTGTTAGACAGTATTATTTTCAGAGATGCTAACCTGTTAGTGATTAGCCCAGACTGGTGTCTTGGATGCTTGTGGTATCAGAAAGCCCTTCCCTGAGGACTTCTCTGGTCCAAAGAGAATTTCCACATTTGAGCTTAAAAAAGATGGCCTGAACCTGTGTATATTCCCAACTAAGGGTCAAATCCCATGAGTCCATGGGAATTTTGCCTGAGTAAAAACTGCAGGATTTGACTGTTCGGGATTTATTTGTTTCTTGTACAGATGTTTAAGTCGTTTAAAATTACGTGGTCCATTGTTCAAAGAACTAGCTGCCTACTAGACCTTTTGCTCCTAACCCCAGCTAGTTCACTGTCACTGCTTATTGGTGTCTTTGTATTTAATTCATTCTATATGGCAAATTAAGGAAAATTTGGGCATCCAATGAAATAATTATCAAGGAATGTAAATTACAAACTACCACAGACTGTATGTGGCCCAAAAGGTCATTTTAGTTTTATCTGTAGAAAATAGCTATCACCTCTATAATATTACTATTGTTAGTGCTAGAAGGCAGTTTGTTTGCTGTATTTGTATGTTGCTTTATGCAAGAATCTGCTCAGTGATCCTGATTAATGTCTTTGTATGTTTGATTGCTTTTACCCTAAGTACATAGTTTTGGGGACTTATATGTGAACTTCCAGTAGGTGCTCTCATCTGCAGTTTGTCACATCAGGTCTTTATTCTAATTGGATGATAGAACAACTATATTTAACATGGTCAGGTTTAAGACATTAATTGGAATATCAGGACATGCCATGTGTTGTAACATTGTTTTTTCATTTGCACAAGCACATACGTACACAATTGTTTTCTGCGTATCTGTATTAAGACATTCAAACATCTCAAAATCTTTCTGAAAAACCTTCTTTCTGAATAGGCCTCTGATGTCTGGAAAAGAAAACAAAAAGCCAAAAACTTTGTTTGAATAGGCATTAAAAAAAGAGAGAGAGAGGAGATAGTGATTTTTTTCCCCAGCAAGTTTCATAGTAAATTTAACTTAATAGTAAAGCACTGGACAGCTAATTTGGAAAGGGGAAAGAAGAAAGGAGAAAGAAATGGAATTCTGATACTTGATAGGCTTTAGTATTACAGAATCAGAATCACAGAATGTTTTAGGTTGGAAGGGATCTTAAACGATCACTTAGTTCCAATGCCCCTGCATGGTCAGGGACATCTCCCACTAGTCCAGGTTGCTCAAACCCCTGTTCAACCAGGCCTTGAACATGTCAGGGGATGAGACATCCACAGCCTCCTTAGTCAACCTGTTCCAGCATCTCACCACCCTCACACTAAAGAATTTCTTCCTAATTTCTAATCTGAATCTGCCCTCTTTATGGAGGGTAGATTCCCTCTTCCAGTTTAAAAAAATTTCCCCTTTTACTATCACTACATTCCCTTGTAAAAAGTCCCTCACCAGATTTCCAGGTGCTGGAAGGCCACTATTGGGTCCCCCCGGAGCTTTCTCTTCTCCAGGCTTAACACCTCAGCTCTCTCAGCCTGTCTTCGTAGGAGAGGTGCTCCAGCCCTCTGATCATCTTCGTGGCTCACCTATGGACTTAGTCCAAGAGCTCTATGTCCTTCCTGTGTTGAGTGCTCCAGAACAGGACACGGTACTCCAAGTAGAGATTGACAAGAGTGTAGAGGGGGAGAATCACCTCCCTCAACCTATGCCCACTTTTCTTTTGTTGCAGCCCAGTATATGTTTGGCTTTCTGGCCTGCAAGTTCACATTGCCAGCTCCTGTTGTGTTTCTCATAAAACCAATACCCTCAAGTCCTTCTCCTCAGGGCTGTTCTCAATCCATTCTTTGCCCAAGCCTGTATTTGTTCTCGAGGTTGCCCCAACCCATTTGCAAGACCTTCCACTTTGCCTTATTGAACTTAAGGAGGTTGGCACGGGCCCACCTCTGCTGAGTTTCCTTTCCTCATTCCCCTGTTTTCTGGGAGATGAAAGCTATCACTTTTGATGCCTGTTTTTCTGCTTTCCTGAGAACTGTTGATGTTTGCTACAGCCCCCATAAACATTTCAGCACCCTGCTCTATGTCTTTCATAAACATTCATGTGAAATGCCTTTCATGATCTTTATGCAGTCACAGTAGAAGAGAGGACACAACAGTACTAATGCCATTTGCTTCTGCTAAAGACAAAAGGAGGTAGAAGCTGCATTTCTAAATTGGTCACTGTGTAGTTTTACTTACTGATTTACAGAGCATTTATTATCGTAGTAGAACATTATAATGAACATAGCTGAAGACTGAAAATTTGTTGAAACATGTCTGAGGCATTTCTACATGTGCTTGAGGGGTGAATTAATTTACATGATGTCTTACTTTTTAAATAAACCAATTTATTATAGAAATCAAAATGTCAAATCTAAAGGCTCTTATCTGTGAGCTGTCATAAATTATTTCATTGAAACTTTTTTGGAGCAGGTCTCTTTACATATTCCTCCCTCAAGCCTAAATTACACAAACAATAAGTAACAAGTTATTCTAAGTGTAATGGTAATTAACCATGAAAAAACCCAGTTGTTTTGATTCTAGCTGATTTTCCCTTTAGATAAAAGCATCTCCTTACTATGAATTTTTAGTTTTTCATCTCTTCAAGTTTTTCAGTGTTTTTCAGCCTTTTTTTCTTAATTTTTTTAAGTGGTCACTTACCTGCATATGTCATTAGGCGAGTGTCTCCCAGGTGTGATTAGCCTCCTGTGTTCTTACAGTTTTTTGGCATCAGCAGAATGGTGATTTCTGTTTGCAAGCTGGTGAGGTTCTGGTGATGAGCCGTTAAATAAAATGATCTGTCCCCAGGCTAGCCAGTTGGTTCATTGCCAAACAGTAATCCAGTACAATTAAGTATCAAAGATTGGAGTATTCCGTTATTGCAAGCGCTCTCACTGCAGCCACCTGGAAAAGCAGAGAGATCAAGAGGGTAAGAGTGATCAGGACATTTATTTTCACTGGGGTATACTAATTTCATTGGTGTTTGTTTGAACACATGGGATTTAGATATCCATAAATTTAAAATTAGCATTTAAATTTTCGATTTCAGCTTTGTTTTGCTTCCAAAGCTGGGGGTTGAGAGAAAGAAGTGAACGCTAAAAAGAACTGATTCAGTTCCTGACACTACTTCTCCTGTTCTTGATTAACTTTCTTATTAAAACAGAAGATTTTATGGTCCCATTCTACTTTCCTCCTTTATAAAGGCTGTTGCATCAGTTGCTGCTGTACTCATGCACACATTTAAGCATTTCAGTAGTTCAGTTAGAACTTTGTTACATTATCTAGCAAACAGTTTTTGTTGTTTACTTAAAAATTCAGGGCTGGGAATGCAAATTCTGTGTTCCACTAATGCTCTCAGTTTATTTTCCATAGCCTTGCAAGCAATAATTTTGTATTTGTTCAAAGAACAGTGGATTCTGATGGGTGGAATTTTACCAGGATATGCCTTTTGTGACCATAAGAACAGTAGCATTGTAAAATGCACCAAGCTAATGCAATGTTTTTTAAAGTTCTCTAAATAAAGGAAATGGCCAAGCATGTTAAATATTTTAATATTTTGCAGGTGCCCACAGCTGATCAGATAGAAAATCGCACTTAATGTACACAAAGGAGTGTTTAAAATCTGATTCCTATACAATAATTCAAGATAACCCCACCTTTTGTTACTTTGAGCCAGACTCACTTTGTAGGTGTCCCAAAGTGTATGAGTGTGAAAAGGAGAAAAGAATTTGGCCTGTTTGTCTCTCTTCAGGATTTTAACAATTGTATAATCCCATAAAACTGTAGCAGTTTCCATATTTGTGACATCTGAGAAAGTTAGAGGATATAAAGATGTTAAATAAGTGTTAGCACAGTCCTCTAAAGACATAGATGATATACAGATTTCACTGATGGAGAAACTGAGTCACAGGATTGTAATATTGTTTGTTACGTTTTACAGCTCAATCACAGTTGAAAAGAGCAATCAGGTATTCCGAATTATATTTTCCAGCTGTGGTTCCTCTCTCTAAAAGGCACTAAACTATAATTCTGAGAAATATGAAAATATAAGGGATAAGGAGAAGTCGTTCTAGTTTCACCTGGGGCTGCTCAAAAATCTATGGATGCCAGATCTCTCCCAGGGCAAAAATGAAAGAAGGAAACAACCAGGAAAATTAAAACTCTTTTAAGACTTGGAAAAGTTAAAAGAAATGCAAAAGCAAAATGAGTTAATACTAGCCAAAGGAGCCAGGGGAAATAAGAATAGCATTTCAAATATATTGCAGAAAAAAAGAAATAATGGAATGAAAAAGCAAGCTCAATAATAAATGAAGAGGGTGACAAAATGAAAGCTGGTTCTGAAATGGCTGATGCATTGAGCTACTTTCAAAATCAGTCTTTGACAAGAAAAATAAGAGGAGTAAGGACATAAGAGATCAAGTAATTAAGACCTTTTCAAAATAGTTGTTGGTAAAAAAAGACTAAGGCAATACTTAGAAAAAATGGAATAAATGCAAATCAGCAGGTCTGGATGATAAGCATAGTATGGTCTCTAGAGACATAGATAATGAATTTACATAATCACTAGTAATTATTTTTGAAAAGTAAAGTACAATTGAGGAATTATCATAGGACTGGAGAAAAAGCAAATCTAATACCAATCTTTAATAAAAGAAAAAAAAAAAAAGGTAATTCTGGTAATTACCATAGGGCTGCCTGTTGTTGTTTGTAAAGACTAGCAGTGTGATAGGCACTTTACTGAAGCTGCAAGAAATCATCCTCACCCCAAAGCAATTTAACTTCTTGACAGTCTTAGATGAAGATGACCTAAAAGTAAAGTGGTTCAAAGAATGAGAACAGTGGAATACAAGATTTTTTTGGTTCTTTCTCTATTTGTACATACCTTCACAATTGTGTGAAGATTTGTGGTCTATTTGAAGTAATAGCAATGATTAAGAAATAAGATAACAAATATTATTGCTCTGATGGCCAAGGTTTTGCCCCACATTTTCCCTTGTCTCCACTTGCTAAGCCCAAAGGCATTTCCAGGAGACCAGGAGTATCCAGGCAGGTGCTACTTGCTTCCTCCCTGTTTCCTGACTCGGACTCTGAGTGCCTCGCATGGATATCAGTAAGATGGAGCTGTGCTTCAAAGAGCTCTTGACTGTAGTTTGATCCTGAACTACACACACACACTCACAATATGGAAAGAAGGGCATGCAGATAAAACAACAGAAGTGGTCTCCTGGGCTTACTTTCTCCCAGGCTGCTTGGGTAGGTAGTCTGATCTGGCTGTTCCACTTTCCTATACTGGATTCCAACAGGATGCACCCAGGGGCTCCTGTACAAGGTTTTAGGGTGAAGAAGGGACCATGCCATCTAGTGGAACTCCCCCTACTTTTTCCACCTCTTCTCAGAAATATTGAAGGAGAACGTGGTTTGTGAAGGTCTTCCTGAGAAAACAGGAATGCAGTTTCCTGTGGAGACTAAATTAATTTGAGTTCAGAAAGTGAGGCAAAAATGTCTGCAAACTGGGATTTAAAAAGAAGAAAGATAATGTGGAGGAAATAACTTCATAGTTCTTTGCTTAAATGGAGGGATAGAGAAAGAATTTTGCAAAAGATTTTGGGCAGTTGAGATGAATTCGAATATGCCCATATTGCCGTGTGAATTTTCCAGTTCATCGCAGGAACATGAGCTGTATTTTGGGGAGAGAGTAAGGTGTCCAGGGGTGTTATGCAGATGTGAGTGAAAGAATTAATGTGTTGATCATGTGATTAAGGAAGGGGAGGTAAACAGATCATTCATTAAATCTTCAGGTTATACTTAAACTAGGAGGTGTTGCCAATAGCAGCGAGGACAGAGTGTGAAGATATAAGAAGTGAGGACGGCTTAGAAATGCAGACAGGAAATCACAAAATGGGATTCAACCTGGAAAATGGAATCTGATACACGTGCTGAAATAATAACACAAAATGCAGCTATTCAGCAGGAGAAAGACACTTGTAAAGAACTGATGTTGAAAGAAAGCCTAAGGGTGATAGTGGGTAGTGAATTGAGTATGAGTTTGCCATATGACAGGACAATCAAATGGCATTCCTCCCCAGCAGTTCTGATCTTGCTTGCGTCATCATAGAGCAGAACTGGAATAGATCCCTTTTGCAGACTCTGATAAGATATAATACTGCACACAGCTTTATGCATGTCATAAAACAATAATAGATATGAATAGGTGTAGTAATTGGAAGCTCTCTCATAGTGAAATGAGACTGGACAATGAATTTTGAAGCATATAATAGGAAGTCATTCTGCACGGATGGGTGAACACTACTGTCTTTTTCAGCTTTAATTTTCATGTTCCTGTACAAGGCAAGTAAAATGAACAGTGGCTATTGTTTAACCAAGTATCTTTGCACATCAAACATGTTAATTTCATTTTTTCTGGGTCAGATATTTTGTTGACCATGACATCTTGGCACTGAACTAACCATAATAACCTACCCCTAGCCCTGGTGGTTCAGTTCATTACAAGGTGATCTGTAATAGAATGTGTTAGTTTTCCTTCCTAAAATAGCAGATGAAAGACTATCCAGAAAAAAAGGCCATTTAAAAACATGATTATCTTTACCTGTATGTTTAGATTTTTTGACATTTACATTTTGAGTGTATGTTAGCCACTCAGTCAAAAATCACATTATATGTGCATAAACACATATGTTATTATGTAGAATATGAAATATGATGTAGTCAGGTAGTGAAACTTGTTAATTTACTCTGCAATTTGCATAGGTCAATTATCTTTTTACCTAAGTCTGCTCTCCTGCAAGAAGTCTTCGAGAGAAGCAGAAATACAGGGAATACTGTCCTTCAGAACTGTGGCTACTGAAGTAGGGTACAGGAGGATGAAACAGTTCCTAATAGCCCTTCAATAAGTACAGCTGTTGCTCCAGGCATGTGTGGGTGCTCCGTACCTTTGATTTGTATCCAGCTGTTTTTCTCTGCTTTTAGTGATTCTAGAAAGCCAGCTGGGTCCTATTTGCCTGGCCTTTTTACCAATACTTTGTTTCTTGGATCCAAAAGCATGTTTACTACTTAGGTTTAGTACAAAGCAGATAGATAAGTGTATCTCCTCTGCCTATGTCCTTCACAAAACAGGGAATATTTAGATATCACCTATTATATTTTTTAACATCACGTTGATATATCGACAAAAAAACAAAATAAAGAAATATGTAGTTCTGTAATATTTTTATTATGGAAACTACCTACAAAGATTTATAGGTACTGATATAATTGAAAATTAATTTTTACTAAAATTAGAGGCTCTACTGCTCTTTCATTTTCTAAAAGCATCTCTTAGTATCAGCACAGGAAGATACTTTTTGTTGACCTTCAGTGAGGCTGCCAATATAGTTGAACGCTCTCTGAAACACTGACCATTTTTGCTACTGGTACATGAGCCTGTCTCGAGGTCTTATAACCTGTTGCTTGATTATGAACAGAAATGGTGTTTCTTTGTGAAATAAATATCACATTTAGGAGGTTCTGCTAGTGTAATGGTACTGTACTACATTGGGTTTTTTTTCACTCTTTCGTATATGTAACAACATTGCACTTAGCAAACAAACTCTTCAGATCAAGTAGCCTGCTTATACATTTATATGTACCAAGCTAAAATTGTGAAAAGGACCAAAATTGCAAGATAATAATCCATTATTTCCAAGCAATATTGAATGTAGCAGTAGCTGCGTGTTTTTTCAAGCCAAATTGAGGTTTAGAAATAAATGACAGCTCAGCAGCTGAATTAGAAGCTGAGATGAATATTCAGAAAAGATGTACAAACTCTTCATTTTTATCACAATACTTGTGCTACATTTGTGTTTATCAATTTATAGAGCTTGAGTCTCTACTTCCTCTGTTGAATACACATCTTAATACCTTGTTAAATCATTTTGTTTAAGCAGCTTTTGATTTACTGTGTTCATGTAAAGGTTCCTGATTTTGAAAACATATATGCTGGTGCACATGCACAGCGTTTAAGATTAGAACTGTGTTATTATAAGTTTCCCATTTCTCATCATGGCTAAAAGGGCTAGGACTGCACATTTAGCTGTAGAATAAAACACATAAGCCTCTTAAAAGACTTTTTGACACTGCCAGCCTGGTAGGTCTTTTCTTATTACTGTATTTCCTTCTGTGTGTATTTATTTAAACAGAGAGATGGATTTTCAATATATTGTTCAACTACAGAAGAAAAATAATAAGAGTAAGCTGCAGTTCTGAAAAGGCTGGTTAAGTCTTTACTAGAGGAGAAAGAAAACAGCCTGAATTTTAAAAGTGTCAATTCCCAGTGCTATAGCTGCAGGCACCATAACTCACACTGGTGGTAGCTGCAACCTGAAAACATCAAGATGAGTGACCATGTCCCTGAGGTTTGGTTCTCTCAGACTTCCATTTCAAGAGCACTTCAGCAACAAGACGCAGGTATACACTGGCCAAGCTTGTGACGATGGGATTTTATGTGGAAAGAAAGAATTTAGTGGTTTGATGACAGCCGTGTGTCCCTATATAGATAGATCCTGTAGAAATTAATACACTGTCTGGATAGGTTTTGGTGTTATAGAGGATCTTAACTAAGGTGAAAAAAATTTAAGACAGCACCAAGGATTGATGCAATTCTGTGATGTTTTCACAATCAATGGTACAATGAAATTGTTACAAATAAAATGCCACAAATAAAGAGATGGCTATTTTATAAAATTTTTCAAAACAGTTTTGTAATCTCTTTGTAATACACATTCTCAGTATTTTATGAAACAAATAGCTATCATGTCTATGGGATTGTTATTTGTTTTATATTGCTTTTAGGAAACAGAGGTAGCAGAAACATAATGGGTAAAAGCAAAGGAGTTTCTTTAACAGTGGATTGCTTCTGTTGCAAGTATCTTAACTTCCCAGTGCTGGTTAACGTTCTTGGTTATGTTCCTAGCTTTTTAATGATTTCTATCTCACTTCTGCCATTTTATGTGAAGTACAGTAAATGGGTGAGAAATTAAGTTAATACCCAAGGGAGGATCAAAATAATTTATACTATGCCACAGACATTTCAAGTCTTGCAGTCTCTGAGCAACCACTTGCTGAGCTGAATAGCTCGACATGGTAAAGTATACTCCATAAATCAGAAATTCAAGTTGGAATTCAAGTCAAATTCTCTGAAAAAACATTATTTTGCCAATGTTTTTATTAAAACCAATACAAAATATGTAGTTCAACATAGGCCTTTTGAAGGCTTCAAAGAATCTGAGTATTTTGATAAAACAAACATCATATAAATGTACAAGCTGTGTATTTAGAAAAATGCATAGTTATCAGGCTTTCTAATAACCAAAGTATTATTTATGTAAAATACTTTGTATAAACCCCAGAATTTACCAGATATCTGAAAATGTATGACTCAAACTGTGCTGCATTTGATTTTGGAGTAATATGTGTTACTTGTGTATGCATGTCAAGTTAGTGGTCACTGGAGGCATGGGATGGAGAGGCTTGAAAATCAAAATATCTTTGCTTTATCTATGGAATGGCTGTATAGCATATTGCTATAGAATATTACATTTCATATTGAGCCTTGATGCCATTATCTGTAGAAACGATGGAGACAGTGCATTCCCTGTATCTCAAACTCTGATGAAGCAGAAAAGTAGTGCCAATTAAGGTGTTGGATTTTTTGTCATGTGAATGTATGCTAGTAGAAACAAATTAGATTTAATTAGTTAATTTTTTAGTTAATTATTCTAGCTTTTTTAAAATTTTTTTTTATTATTATTATTTTTTTTAATGGCACGTAGCAGTAAGGTTTCTACTACTATCAAATGCAGATACCACGTCCTATTGCCTGGATGCTGGCTTGCTTGCAGGTATTTGTTTGACTGACAGAAAACATGCACTTCAATGCCACAAATTGCAAGATAGAAAGGAAATTATGTTTATTCTGCTTAGTTCCATGCAGTGTGGCTTGTATCTGCTAATAACTGGCAATCCAGCTACAAGCGTGTAAGAGGATGGGTATAAAATGATAAAATCAGGCTGTGATTCAAGTACCATTTAGGGTGGAAAATCTAGAATTTTAAAATGCTTGTGGTTCTAACAGTAATGCTGCTTTCATTACTACTGTACCTCAAATCAGCAGAGAGAAAAGCTTCTGAAGTTAAGATTACCCATAGGATTTGTAAATCAGATTGATGGAAGTAATTGGTAAACTGCTTAATCAAGCCTTGCTTGGAAGTGAATAAGGACTGCAGGATAGAAAATGTAGGCTGTATAAGTAACCCAACAAGTCAGTAGAGTTCTTTTTTTCTGAAAGAAACAAAGATAGCAGTAATTAATGACCCTGACTCTGTGCCAAAAAAGCTTTCTTCTGACAACTCCAACTTAATTAAAACTTAAGACATTTCAATGGCCTCAGAAAGCCCCTGATGGGGTGAACTCTTGCAAACTCGTGAGAAAATTTTGTAAATTAAAGGAAAAGATGTGTGTTACCACTGGTGCCATGACTCTAATCCCTGGCAGTCAAAGAATCTATTTAGCCAAAGCCTTTTCTTTTAACTGGCTCACACCTGCAGGCTTACTGGCACTTCCTCTGTACCAGAGAAGGCAGTTTTTGTGTTTTACGGAAGATCAGATAATAGGAGTCTTGCTGTTACTTTTGTTT
>JAAWXA010000021.1:3650028-3717528 GCA_038090715.1 Florisuga fusca
AATTGGCAATTTCATCTTGTGTGACCTCTAGGTTAAAAAAAATACCAACACCATATTCTTTGTTCTAACTGTATTAATGCCATAGACTTTACTTTCAGCTGTGTTGGATGTGACTTTTATATATTGGTTTGGTAAATATTTTTGTTTTTCAGTCTCACAGGTTACCACTTTACTGTGTATTTCTGTACCACTAGCCAGAAGGACTTTTCCTGGGTGATTTAAAAGCAGGAATACTCTAAGGTTATGAATCTTGTTAAGATACCAGATTAGGAGCAGACTTTTCTTTAGTTTCCAAAACCTGATAGTTCTCTCTTATGAATTTCCTTTGGAGGGTGTACAGTCACACAGTTCATACATAATCCAAAATATTTCTCCACTTCTCCTTTGTTAGAAAGACTTGCTGTGACTTTTACTACTTTGGGTAGAGATGGGAGCAACCATTTCTAGTTCTGTAAGATTGTTTCCATGCAAGTTTCTGGAAAAAGTGTCTGCCTGTGCCTTCATCCTTCATGGTGCTCAGCTAGCCCAGGTGGGACTCCAGCTTTTCCACCCCTACTGCTGTCAGGGAGGAGGGCACTGATTTAGGGCAAAGCCCATTCAGGCAGCATGTGGGCTGGTAATTTCAGGCTAGATTTACATCCTTTTTTTTAATGGCATTTATAAACTACAGGTATTTATTTCAGAGTTGGTCGTAGTTCTGCAAGGATGTGTGTGGACGTGCAACACAGTTAACAATTAATATATTTAGCTAAAAAAATTTGAAATTTGCCACTTCACTTTTTTTTCAGGCCCTCAGCCCTGTCATGGATTAAGTGGGGAGATTTTTGAACTACTAATTTTTAATCACTATGCAAAATATGCCTAGAACATAAGCATTTCAGTTGGCATTAACTATAAACAAATTTCCAGTGGTATTTAAACGTGTGACCATAAAATATTTCTGCTGGCATTTCCTCACTAGTTAGCAGCTGTTACAACAGTCTCCAAACATCTATTAAGTAAAGGAAGACATTTTGCAATACAGATTAATAGAAATGAGCAAGAAGATGATAGGCAAAACCAGCTCTTGGATACAATTGCCTTTTGTTCTTAATTGGAAAAGTGTATAAACAGTCTGCATTTCAGTATGAACATTAGACTTCAGCTGAGTTCCTTAAGTTACACTGAGTGTAGCTTAACACATTTAATTTCAGACAGAACTAACGCTAATCAGATAGGGATTTTTGAAAACAATTTTTTCCATCTCAATGGAATTTCCATTTTACTGGCTGTAATCTCAAATATGTAAATGGTAGCCAAAGCTGGATGTGATGTTTCAGTTAAGAATATTTTTTTTCACCCATTGTTTCTTCTAGCATCTTCTTGCCAAATCTTCTGGAGCGCTTGTAATTTCCTCTGTACAGAGCCCAACAGGCTCATCAGCAGCAGAAGGTAAACATAATAGATGTGAGGAATTTCTGGAGATTTATGAGGTTTAGCTTTCTGAGAAGTACACTGTGTCTGGCAATCCTAGGAGGTGGCCACATGTGGACTCTATGAATTGAAAATGTTACAAATGGGGCATCATTTAGTCCTTGTTACAAATGAAATTTAGAAACAAAAGATGTGTTCTGCAATAGCACTTAAGTATCGTTTCTGCCCTGAAACAGTGTTTTTTAGCTCAAAACAATAATCATCAGGGAAGTTAGCCTTTCATTAAAATGTCTATGAAATATAACAAATATATTAATAACCCTATTATTTAATAAATTAAGCTTACTACCTGCCGTCACCCATATCTCTTCACATTGAAACAATCAGATCAAAGATCATTATACAGAAATCTAAGAATATAAAACTACTCTAGCTAAGGAGTTTGGCATTATTTGGATTTGGTATCAAAAAATTCAGAACAAAACATGTAAAAGTAGAAATATGATAACTGTACCACTATTCTAAACATTAATTTGTTAAATTCTGCCATCTGTTTATTAAAATGTAATTGAAAAATTGCACTCTTACATCAGCTTATTGAACTGATAAAAGAAGATACATTAGGAAAGACAGAAATATGCCATCCTAATGATCATGATAATATCACTGCATGTTAAAGTGCTCTTTTAACCTTTTTCACTGGGCTTTACTGATATTAATTAATCAGCTTGAATGCTGTCAACATTTCAAGCACTAGAGTGCTAGTTCCAATTCTGTGCCAGGCATTTCTCTGCATCTTTTTCTTTTATATGTTTAGCTAAAAGAGCCTAGAAGAGCATTAGCAGAACAGTAGAGAGAGGCCTCTTCTTCCTGCCCATTGTTTTCCCGTAGTATTGCCTGATGGAAAAGCTCATGTCTATAAGCCTAGGTTTTTCACGGCCCGTTTCATCGCCATTCTCAAGGACTTGCATAAATGAAAGATGGGATTGTTTGGAATAAACATTGCTGAGAACATCACTTTAGCCCTCATCATCTTCCACAGTGCACTAAAAAAGAGGGAAAGGTAGCCTTTACTGAGGAAGATGGTTAACGAAACTTCTCTGATTCCTGAGATGAATGATGCTTGAAATGTTGCTCCTTGGTGTGTTTGAAAAATAAGAACTTTTCATGGCTGCCTCATGCTTTTGTTTCTCTAGAGTAACAATGTTCTGGGATGCTTCCAACTGTAGCAACCTAATTTCTAAGACTGGAATGGTAAATACTTACATATCAGCTTTGGGCCAATAACTGACTCCAATGGACACTGTTTCCAAAAGTTTCTGTGTATTGATTTCCTCCTAGCATTTATCCCCCTTCACTAACATTGTGAGCACACTGAATCTGGAAGAATGAACATTTTTATCTCCCAGCCATCATGTCCATATTTATAAAGTGTGTGAGCACTTTAAAAGCATTAACAGTATATTTAGAGCTTCATTTGGAAGATAATATATTTCAAAGATCGGAGTATAAAATAGCTTGATATCACTGGAAAACAGTATTTAATTATTAATGAAACCAAGACATTGACTTGGAAGGAGAAGATACTGCTTATTTACTGGGGACATTAGAGCAAAGGTAAATAATGAAATCTCTTTCCTAAGCTAACCTAACCTATATGGCAGAAAATAGAAATAAACATTTTAACATTTTCCTGCAAAATAGGAAAATAGTCTTAATTTTTGTGCAGGTTTTGTGTGCATTTGTCAGGAGCAGCTATTGTGGAAGTGCCTGACAATTTCATCATGTCTGTGAAAGTAATGTTTAGGAGATGAAGTAATACAATGATGCTAATCCAGCTTTTTACAATAAGCCTCCTATGTATATAATATTTATGTTATTGTCTGTTCAGGGTTTTCTTTTCCTAGAAGCATTCCTTATCTACTAGAATTCTTGTTTGACAAATGAGATTGGATTACCAAGTCACAGCTGTATACACTGGTTGATGTATTGCTGTAAGATTGATAATTCAGAAAAGCAATGTAGTATTTGGGGGTTAATTTTCTTTTCTCAGATACAAGAATCTAATGCTGCTTTCTAGATATTTTCTTCATTTCTGTTATCTAAGTTTTACCAGGTTTAGACTAGTTATTGACTCAGTTAATGTAAAAAATGTTGATATGCTGTCAATATTAATGTAGATGTCAGTACAACACTGGTCCCTAATGTATGTAAGAGCAAGTATTTTTTACCTTGATACAGAAAGGCAGTCATGTGTGAGATTTAATATACATCCTAATCTATCTTGTCATTGCACTAGCCATGGGTGATGTGCTAATGTATGGGCAACCATTTTCTTTTTCTGTTCACACAATGGAATAGATACACATGAATGACAGCCAAGTCTCCACTCTGTAATTATTTGGAGGGCAGTTAAAACATACAGAATGTATACAGTGGTTTTACTCATAAGGTCCATGGCATAAAAAAAAAAAAAAAAAAAAAAAAAAAAAAGAAAGAGAAAAACAAACAAAAGAAACCTAAAAAATCCCCAAGAAATGGAGAACTGAATAAACCTAAATAGGCTTCAGAACACACACGAATATGGAATTTCAGTTCTGAGCCCTTACACACCCAGCCTAATATTTTTATGTATTTGAATGCATTCTTTGTATTGACAGTATAATTTTGATTCATTTCTTGCCAAAATATGTTTTATAACACAGAATATTTGTCATCAAGTATTTTCAAAAAGTGAATATTCAAATGAGCTCTTCAATTAAATGTCTGCCTTAATTTTTTTTCCTTTCTCCATTTTTTTCATATTGTGAAAAATCACAGACATATGAGATTATGAATGTAAATTGACACAATGTAAGATAAGCAAGCAAAAATTAATGTCCATAGCATGTCTCATCTTTGTGCATGTTGGCAAAACCAAAAGCCCGAATACTGCTTTTAATAGAAAAGACATTTTGATGAGATTGCAGTTTCCTAAAAAGTGAGTCAAGAAATCTTTGACTCCTTATATTAATTTATAATATAGCTTCCTTTTGTTCCTCTTTTCAAACTGTAAGAAACTGTCTTTACGCATTCAATCTGTCTTTGTGTGAGAGAAAATGAAAATGAGGCACACGGTCCAGATCATAAAGATAAGCAACCACCTGCAATTTCAGCATTTTTTTTATTATACATTTAGAGATGGAGGATACATATTCTTCTTTGTGGTTGGATGCTATTATTTGTAGACTAAAACTATTGCCTTTTTGGCAACTTCCAGTATTCCATTTAGAATTAAAATCACTATACGCACCTTCAGTAATTATAAATTGAGACTGGTATATAATTCCAACAATGGAAACAAAGTGCAAAATACTGCACGCAGAGCTTTATATGTAAATATTCCATTTTCAGGAAAAAAAAGGGTGGGGAGGGGAGGGGAAAGAATCTCAAAACATTCTGGTTTTAGAAGATATGTTATAATCCCCATGCTGCTTAAGTTTTTTATGAGTAGTCGTCTTCTCTGAGAGTAGTAATATAAAGCTAAATTGTTACCTTATGTTTCCAGGGGATAGATTTTTGACCACTGACAGCTATAATTTACAATGATTTACAATGATTTTGGACATTAGCATACTTGACTGTTGCTATTACTTTTATTTCAAATACAAAGACATTCAGTTGACTAACAGTATAAGGAGAGGATGTTTTATCTTCACAGAATGCTACAAAGTTCCCATCAGACTGTAGCTACATGGATGCATCAGCACTTCTTCACAGATTATAGGAAGTATTTATTGTTGGATTTGAGAGAATCCTGTGTAAACTGGTAGATTTTGTCACAGTAGGTTCTTCTGCTTTTGTTAATTGATCTATCAAGCTACTTGCTACACGACATAAGATCTGAATATATGTTGAAGTTGCTAAAAGGAAAGAGGAGTGGTGTCAAATGCTTTAATATGAAATTAATTTCTGCTCACTGAAAAGTTTATAGTGGCTTCTGTGTCACTACTCATTCAGGTAAACTGTGCACATTTCAGTATTTCTGTGTGTCTGAATTAGAAGTATAAAGTTTGATGAGACACAAGTGATGCTGAAGTGGTGTGACAGGTAGTAGATGTGTTCTCATAAACTTAGGGCTTTTGCAAGGTCAACATTTTCAGGATATCCATTCAAATTAATAATCAATCTTCCACCTTTTATAACTCAAATCACAAAATCTATTGCCAGTTAAAATTTATGTCAGGGTTTAAATCTGAATTTCTTACCTGTAAATGCTACCATATCCTCTTGTTGCAGATCAGTGGCGCTGCTGGTAGTATGTCAACATGTAGGTACTGTGAAATCTTGAATTAAAATACCTACAATAAATTGTTGGAAAGCCTAAGAATATTGATTTGAAATTGAGCAAAAGCGCAAAGTTTTTAAGGAAGAGTAGGAAATCAGGTTTTTGCTTGAACATAAGGTGCGTATCTGTGATTTAAATTTCTCTCTTCTAAGTGTTTAAAAACACTCATGTAGTGCACAAGACCATACAAACCAGTTCATTTAGTATCTTTGCAACCTGTCATGTTAATATGTAAATACATGTGCATATGTATTTAGACAAATCTAAAAACATGCATTATTTACATTCTGCAAGAGATTTTTTTTCTGAGCCATTACAGCCTATTATGTAAATATGTATTTAAAGGGCATAATATTTTTTTTTAAATTTCATTGGATTTTTGACTTGATAGGTCATAATGGCTAGGATCCCTTACACGGTACCTCAGAATTTATTTCAGTCTGTATTATAGATGTTGCTATAATGTTAATATGAATTTGCATAAAAATATCCTTCAAGAAGTTACTGTACACATTAAGATTAATAATTCACTGGCTGTAAATGGAAGTGAGAACATCAAAACTGATTAGTTCACATAAGGGTAAGATTCATCCTCTCTGCAGAAGGCTAGCACAAAACCTAGGCATCATTTAAGCCTCACTTAAGCCCTCAAAATGCAGCTTAAATGGATTTTAACTGGTGCATAGGCTTTGCTCTGGCAACTGAAGCAGTGAATTTAATCCGTAAGAATAATGCATTTCTAAATGCTCCCCATTTCTAGAAGTGAATTAGTGGGTCTCCTAGGAGCTCTCAACTTCAAGCAGTCCCCCAAATTTTACCTCATTGTTTGCAAGAGAAGTGAAATCCACCTTTAGTAGAATCGTGTAAAGTGCTTTTCTCTGTGAGGAATCCCATCTGGTTTAGGTCACATCTGGATCAGAAATGGAACACAGTAAGAGATGGCTGACCTAGTTGAGAATACATGGATATATCTGCTATAAATTGAGGACAATTATTTATCCCAAATTTATATTCCAGCTCATGCAAATTTAGATCCCATCTCATATTCCATAATTAAATATGGAATTTAGTCATTCTGAGGTGCCCTCAAGATCATTATTATTCATGGAAACCGTGTGTTCATCTGGTTATTGGTATAAGGTTTAATGTTGATTTTCAGTCAACACATATGACTAAACACAGTCAGAAATATAAAGAAAAAAAAAGAAAAAGAAAAAGAAAAAAAAAAGGGTTCAGATTGTTCTTTACTAGCTAATACTTCTGGTTATGAGACAGTGCTGGCACTAGTAGATGGTTTTGTAATAGGAACCTGACAGCCGCCAGTAGCAGATGCTAAGGGAAAGAACAGAGGAAGAGGTCAAGCATATAGTCATGCTTCCCTGGCATAGCATCCCAGCTTCTGGCAAGTTTTCCAGACATCTAGTTTTCAGCAGACCAGGCTTAAGCTTTGAGCACAGGAGAACAAAGAATACCTACAGAGTTTAATAATGGAGAGTGTCTCAGGAGGGACAGTAGGAAAAGGGAAAGTGTGACTTGGGCTCCAAAGCCTGCTGGGAGTGAGGATGCCAGAGAAAAATAGACATGTCTAGATAATTGTGAAATGTCAAAAATGTAGTTAAGCTGGATTTGTGTTGGGTGCTGGTTGTTTTAAAATACATTTATCTAATACTTGGTTTCTAAGCAGTACTTTTTGAAGTAGAACAGCTGTTTGTAGGGTATGTCCAGGCTCATATTGCAAAAAAGAGCTGCAGGGCCTAACTTGAGTCAGGCCTGTGGAACAATATCAGTTTATAATACTCAAAATATGCAAAACACATTGCAGCCCTGGAGTAAGAGCTGTGCAGAGGTAGAAGTACGGCAGGGTGTAGGATCCAAGAATCTATTCCAGTTTCCATAAATCCCAGGAAACTCAGTTGAGGCAGTATCCTATCGACAGATGCCTTGCAGACAAGGGCTTGCATCCCTATCATCAAACTCTTCTCTGCTGGTTTTACCGCTGCTTATTTGGAGGGAAGAAGCAGCTGCCCTGTTTGAAAAAGACAGCAGAAGTGGAGTTCAGTTTGCAGTCATGGAGTTCGGTTTGCAGTCATGTCAGCCCCACCTTACAGAGGTTTCAGCTAACATTTTCAAGTGGAGTTTACAGCAAGCAACTGTGAGATCAAGCTCTTTGAATAATTTGTCAATGAATCAGTGCAATAATTGCTTGTGGGCAGCATGACACATATTGAGCCTGGGGTCAATTGGTAGCTACCTAGCCCAAGTGGGATAACACAGAAAAGGCTCTGTGTCCTTGCTGCTGACTCGCCCTATAGGGCAAATTGTTCTGGCAATAGAAGAGGATTTGATTTAAATGATTCTCTTCCAAACATGATAAAAGACAAAGCTAATCTGAACTGTTACTGCTGGGTAATGTACTCGCTGGTCACAATTAATCTTTTAATTAGATTCTATTGACTAGGCAAAGTTAAGAGTCACATTAAAGACAGTTGACTTGTTCTGGGTTTTTTTTTCTTTGATTTGATGGTTAGTGGCTTTTTATGTGTGTGTGTTTTTTGTTTGGTTTGGTTTGGTTTGGTTTGGCTTTTTTTTGTTTGTTTTTATAAAAGCAACTTGTTGCATGGTAAGTCAAGCTGAAATCGGCCTTGAGGAGAAAGGACCTGATGGGAACAGAAATACTTCTTCCAGACAGGCTGTACTTCTACAAGAAAAGAAAAATTAAGGTAGTCCAATCTTTAAACACTTTGATGAACTGAGACCTCAGTGCAGGGAAGAACACATAGCAAAAGCAAAGCTTCTTGAACTTCATCTCTGACTTTTACCACACGACACAGGACTGAGGCAAACTGAATTACCTTCATTTTCCCCCATTTTTTTGTTTTCCTCTTTCTATCCATGTCCAGAGACATGGATTAAAATGACTTTGTCCTCCTGGCTTTACACATATAGAGTTAGACATATATAGATGGATGTTAGCTTCTATATCTGTAATGGAAGCTCTAAAATGTAAGTGAATAAATTAGGTAATAAAATTAGTTTAGAAAAGGTAATTTTATTGAGCAGTTGTATACAAATAATTCAAAGAAGTCCCCTGGGACATATGGAAGGAGATGCTCACAATTCTAAGGCAAAAATATTAAATACTCTGCATCATCTGGGCACAGAAATTAAATTAGCTCTATGTGATAATAATTTCTTTACATTCATATTCCGAATGTTAAATAGTATATTTTATAGGGAGTCATTACAGTACTTTCCTGAAAACTTATTTTCTAGTGATTATGGATCTCATCCCTTTTGACTTTCCAGAGAAATACCAGATTCTACAATTCCCTACAGTGGACCAGTTACTTCCTAAATTTTTATTATTTAATATACATCAAAGCAATGGTTCAGCAATGCAAGTCTGAAAAACTTTGGGGATTGTGTTGGTTGTTTGTTTTTACTTTTTATACATAACTTAAAAACATTCCAAACCAACTATCTTTCTAGCTTATCTAAAAGAATCGTATGGGCCTGGATTGAGACCTCACTACAAACTTTTAAACTGGAGTAAATTTTCTTGAAAACCCCGAGAGAAAGGGGTGTGCACGGAAGGAGGGAACAGAAAGAAGGAGGCAGGGAAGCCTCAAGAGTGGAAATGGTGACCAAACCAACCATAGCATTGTGAATGGTGATGCTCTAATGCAATGCTAACAAGGACTCCTGAGATAAATACAACATCAATTAAAAGCTTGCAGGTGTGTCACTAGGGCTGGATAAAAAGAGAGAATGGGAAAGGATTTGTGCCACCAAAACCTATGGTTTTGTAGCAATTAGTAATCTGTGCAGGTGTCTAGTATGACTAAATGACGATAAATCTTGGTTTCTGTTTTGAATATTGCTTTTATTTCCCAAGTTCCATGCCTGAAGGGGAGAAAGAAAATGACTAGAAGATTAATTACTGCGATGGTTACTCCCAACAAGATAAAACGGAAAGTAGTAATCCACTGAATGAGATTAAATGTTCTTATTATTTTCATATTTTATTGTGATAACAGAAAACTGAAGGCTCTGTAGGTTTTGTGATGGTAGGTATGTACTGAATTTTGCATACTGATGGAAAAGGAAGCCTACTTTGTCAACAGTTTTTCTTCTAGTTTTGTGCATAAGGCATTTTTAAATTTTTTTTTTTACTTCAGCAAAATGATGGAAAGGTATCCAAACCTTCTACATTTTGCAGTAACCTCTAATTCTAAGCACAACGATGAACTGTAAGTAAATTTCACCGTAGAGCTATGTTTTCCTTAGCCTCTCCATCTGCTCGTTTTTGACACCCCTGTCATTAACTGTCATTTTCCTTTAAATATACAGTGAAGCTGAAAGGCCAACTCTACATCACATCATTTCAGATTAGGGGCAGTTCCTTTGAGCTGAGCACTGTTTAGGTGTCAGAAAGAAGTCCCTGACCTCTCTCGTACCACGCTGCCGCAGGGCCTTAATTAGTACTGACTCCAGCCATTACTGCAGAGAGGACAAAGGCGACCACATCATTTTTCTACTTAGGAAGTTAGCGTCTGACCTAATAACTTGTCCAGGCTCACAGGACACTGTAATGGCCACACAATGGTAGAGGGGTTTATTTGTCAGATTCTTCCCTCCCCTAAATGTAGGGTAATCAGGGAAGTTAACTATTGTATTCTTCAGTCTTCCAAGGGTTGTTTTAGGGAGTTGCTCTGTTGATTTATTATGAGGCAAGTAACAGGCAGAGAGGCAGTCAGATATTCAGAAAAATAAGGAGGATTATAACGAAGTATGGAGTGTCTTTTCTTTTTTTTGTCCTGGCTGGAAGTATTGAAAATGTTGCTCTTCTTATAAGGTCTGCTCTAGTGCTGTTGAATTTAGAGGAATTTTATATCTTTTTTCATGAAGAGAAAACTTAAGTCCACAATCAAATTAGTTCCTTTTTTCTCTCTCCTCCTTCTTTCATCCCTCCCTTCTTCATCTCAACCCCCAGTCTCTTAGCAGAAATTCACTGTCACATGATAAACATTTTACAATGCTTTTGGCACGGCATCTTTGGTCTTTTTCACTAGAAATTGGATTTATTGCGTCACATGTCAGCATTATACATTTCCACAGAATCTCCGTAATTTTCCTTTTTATTTCGTAATGTTCTTATGAGAAATCTTCATGCCAGAACTTCTTAATCTAGAACTCTCTATTTTATTTTTATTTTTAAAATTCAGTAAAACAACTGGTATTGCTATAGAAGTTGCATGGTCTCACACCACATTTCTTTATTATCAGCCAGTGTCACATGCTGCAACACAGAAGCACACTTTATGCTACTACAGCAGAAATTACTTTCACTGTAAA
The DNA here is from genome assembly GCA_038090715.1 of Florisuga fusca. Lineage (NCBI taxonomy): Eukaryota > Metazoa > Chordata > Aves > Apodiformes > Trochilidae > Florisuga > Florisuga fusca. The sequence continues at coordinate 3,661,124 of JAAWXA010000021.1, forward strand.
CACATTTCAGAGGGTTGGCAAGACGATCTAAAACTTGCAGTGAGCTAAGACTCTGCTGGTGATCAGTTTGTCAAGGTATAGATGTAATGTATACCTAGTATTTTTGAAAGCTGTTTTAACAGTAATTGGTTACTATCTTGAGACTTGGTTTTTGCCCTTCTTCTGTATGCAAGAAATAATCTTGCCTGTCTTAAACCTCCCTAAAAAAAAAAAAAAAGGAAAGAAAAGAAATAAAATAAAATAAAATAAAATTTTATTCTAAATATGCTGTCCCACACATCTTGGTCTTTGTAATTTCAATTCCAGTTAGAATTATTTTTACCATAGTGACTCTGAGCCAGATTAGAGTCTCAGAAATACCATAAAGTTAGTACATCTCCAAGGAAATCTCTTCTGAAGTGATCACACAAAGGTAATTACAGTATTATCAAAGCTGCAAAATGTTGCATAGTGTTTCTTGTACTCAAACATCATCTAAAGCAATAGAATACATTTAAATTCTACAACAGGGCCCAAACTGGGCACAATTTGCAAGTGACTAGATGAGTTTCTATATAGAGCTATTATATGGGCTAAGACTGTTGGGGCCAGACCCTTCAGTCTATGACAGTGTGATCAAACACTATTTCATTTAGTTTATGAACTGAAATAACATCTAATAAAGTGTTTCTGAGTAGTCCTGTGACTACATATCATATGTTGCAATTTCCTTATTCTCTTTTAGATTAGCCACATACATTGATTTTTTTTCTGAGAAGCATGGAGGTGAACTTTTCCTTTCTGAGCATAAATAATTCCAGATTCAGAAATATTCATATCATCAGAAAGACAGAACACAGAAAAGGCCTGTATGAAGGAGGGGGCTTTTGACTTTCTTTGGATCTGTATGGCTACAGAAGTTTATTCTTGAATACTAAGAACAGTATCTGTTGGCAGCTATTTCAGCAATTTAGCTGATGCTTTTTGCCCTCCATTTGCTGAAGAACAATGCCTGGTCTGTCATCCTATTAATAAGTTAAATTAAAATTTTAAAGGGCCATTGCCTAGTGACTCCTGCTTCTTAAGGATTGGCAGCTTTATTATGGAAACTGCATTAAACTGGGAGTTGCTACCTATCATTTTCCCATTTCACTGAAGCATTCAAAGAGGCCATATGGAGAGGAACCTCAATGCAACGTAGGCATCCTAGATGCAGGCATCCCTCCCACCTGCAGCAGAGCCAGTCCTAGGGGCATTGCAGACAGCCACATTCAGCAGTCATGGATGAATGGTAAAGAGGGGGATCTCATCTTCCCCACTGTCATTTATTTAATCAAGATTTAACACATTTTCAGATTATTGGCCACTTCACTGCCTCTCCCCACCAGTAGTGAGGCAAATGAGTTGCTCTAGCAAAGTGATATGAAACTGCCTGGGCTGTGGGTGTAGAATTAGAAAATAGGGACTGTGTATTTGTATGAGAATCTTTCTCTCACTGGAGACTTCCTTTCTTTTGTGCCCTATGTGGAACGCTAGAATTCTTCTAACCTGTTTGTCTTGCCAAAATTCAGGATTTGGATTCAGGGGACCAGAAGGTCACTAGGATGTGCTATGGAAAAAGGACAAATAATTGAGATTGTACTTGTGTCAATGTGTTTATGTGGTCGTTAGTTGTGCATACACACTAAGAACTGCACACATTCAGAAGAATATATATAATCATTAATAAATTAAATCTTATCTAGTTTTGCATGTGTGTGACTGAACTTGTGGTGGCTGCTTTCACAATTTTTTTCCTAACTTTCAACAAAAGTTTTTTAGAATGATGCTTGAGATGAACAAGTCCAGAAAGGAAGAACGGTCAGAGAAAAGGACCACTTGTAGAGAACATTAAGGCTTGGACACCAACAAAGATATCAAAGTTGACATGGTATTTTTCACTGGTGCCTCTGTTTCTTCCTTTCTTTTCTTGCTGTGTGATAAAGAGAGTCAAACTCAATTTATAATATTCTGGGTTTTGTTGGATTGAATCATAACCTTATTGTTGCTAAGACCTACATCTTTGGTCTGTGAACAGTATTTTTTTTTGTCATGAGGGTGTAAGTAGAAGAGTCAGATAGTTTTAAAGCATATTCAGCCATCCTTTTTACTTACTTTTAATCAACTTGTTCTTCTGAACAAGGTATGGAATTGATAGCTGTTATTGATTGCTTGTAGCATTACCTAATCTTCACTAAATGTAGGAAGCTTTTCAGATTTAGAAAGGTGGCAGAAAATGTCTAGTAATGGTGCTGCTGGGATTTGAAGCTCAATAGTGTGGTCAGTATAAAAGTGATGTAGCTATAAGAGGTATTTTATTATAAGCCCATTGTTTTTTATTAAATGCTCAAGCTGGTGTAATTTACAGAGATTTTGAAGTCGCTAATGTATATATCAGCTGTTTGAGTATTCTATTTCAGTTTACAAGAAGAAAAACTTTTATTATTGATAGTGTTCTGGAACACTTTGGAAAATGACAGAATGCAAAGAATACAGTAGTGTAATAATGTAAAAAAGAGATGGCATTTAGGCTTTCAATACAAAGGGAAAGTAGAAGAAATCATTACTAAAACAGATATAAACGTGACCTTCACTGTGGTTCAGTAATTATCCTAGTTCACAGTGTGGTGTTTGTATCATGATTTTCCTTATTTCCTCTTTGTTTTCATTTTTATCTGGGTACTTCACTGGTGAGTAATAGCTAAAGGGAACCCATTATGCAAGGCGAGCATTCAGTTTGCAAGTGAATTTGCTTGTAGCTATTGCCACATTTGAACCTCACTAATGTATGTAAATTAAAAACTCTGGTATTCCGATCGCTCCTGTTTGAAATAAAAACAGAATCTGATCATTACAATCTGCAAGCCAGGTATTATCACTGGACTAGTGAGCCGCTGATGATAAATTGTACTGAATAGCTTGTGGATAGAATATTTTATCTCAGTTCTCTATCACACAGCACTGCATAAAATAAGAATGATTCATCAAGCATGAGAGCTGGTGGTTTATGAAATTCATTGCTCACGGCAAGTGTATTTTTTAAAATTCAAAAGACAAAGCAACTCACAAGGGTTATTTAGTAATCAGTGTGAATTACTTCTAGGTATAAGCCTTAGTGGAAAAAATTAAAAATACATTTGCTGTACAGTTTTTTTTTTTTTTTTTTTTTTTTTTTTTTTTTGTGACTATTTTGGATTTCAACCCTCCTTCTTTTTAAAGAAGTGAAGCTGCATAAGCAGTTGTAACAGGATTATTACATTGAACAAGTCTATTCTATGCTCTCAGAAGAAACATCTTCAGGGGCTTGTACACCTTAGGCTGCAGTTGATATTTTGTTTATTCAAAAAGACATGCAAAAGGAGAAGAGCAATATAAAGTCATCTTTTTTCCTTCAGCTTTACAGTAAGAATGTTTCATTTCTTCTTGTGTATTGATGTCCCAAGGCAATGTTCCAAATGAAAAGATAATAACTTATGAAGAAGTGTCAAAAACTAATTAAGTTTTGTAACTTGTTTTTCCTTCACATAAAGTATATTTTTCATCACACTGTCCAGTCACATGCTGGGATTCTTGCTAACATCATCACATGCCAGTCACACCAAGTCTCAGTGGTTCTTCTCCTCCTGTCATTATTTCAGCATCAATTAATTTTCTTCTGACCTCGCCTTTAGAAAATGTAGCAGGGAATTATCAATGCATGCTTCGCACAGTCTATTTGGAAGGCATTAGGCCACTGTGTGTATTCGAAAATGGAGTAGGCCAAACATTATATTTTCTCACCTGCAGGGTTGCCTAGTAACCTGAATTAAGGATTTTCACCAAGCCTTCAAGACGAATAGAAAAACTGTAAAGCAGGTTGACCCAGGTGGGAGAGTCAGACCCACTGATGTAGATTAGCATTTTGAGTGGGGAAGTATAAAACGCAGCTCCTCATTAACATTTATTGTGGAAATAGTTTTTGTAATTAAAGCAGCTTATTTTCTTGGCAAGCGAAAAGAACGTGGTGCATCGTATTTCACCATTGCTAAATTTGTGCTCTGAAATGCATTTTGCTTTACTTTTTGACATATTACTTGCTTATGGACTGCCAAAACTGAATGCTCATCGAAGGGATTGAGGAAATATCTTTAAAACATGTAAATATATCTTTGGTGGTGTTCTCGCTAAAAGCATGCACACTCGCCTGTGTTGGGTAGCAATTCACATAGATATGTTCAGCTTTCATTTAATCACTTCAAGGAACTAAATTCCTTGTTTAATGTATTGCCATTGAAAAGAAAGATTAGTGTACTTTAGAGGTGGGGGTCATTCTTTGTAACGCTATTACAGCTTTGTCCTTGACATGCAAGATTCCTCCAGAAAAGGAAGAGGAGGGGGGAGGGGAGGAGAAGCTGGAAATTCTTCCTCAGAGGTACAAAGCAAAGAAGTAGCACAATTAGGATGTCGGCACATAGTGACAGTCCTCTGCAAATGATGGTGTCAGGCCACTGAGGGGCCGAGGGTGGCAGGAGTGACATTCACCCTAGCAAGATGGAAATAAATGCCCTGTTTGATAAAAGAAAACAGACAATTTATGTATACCCTGAAGAGTTAACAGCTAGTGAGCCATTCCTATGGGTCAAGTGCTGCATTTGCATTTTGATGGGATGTTATCAAGTAATTAATGCACCAGTCAGGATTTATTACCTCAGGAGTGAACTGAAAGGTTCATTACAAAATCGGTTTCACTTGAAGATAGGCATTTCCTCAGAGTTAGCTTTTGACATGTTGTTCCTAGCTCTCTCTGCCTGTGGCAGCAATGGTAGAAGGCCAGTGAGGTGAAATTCATTGCTTAATAAGGGCATTCACTTTGGGTATTCTTGTGATAATAAATGTATACATCAAGGCCGCACTGCCTTGTCAGTTTAATTGCTTCTTGTGCTCCTTAACAAGCCAATCTTAATCAGTCTGGACCACGTTATGAATAATTTAGGGATCAGCAGACTTCACGCTTAATAAGATGTACTAGATTATAAAACTTAAGTGCACTGTTTATAGAAAGCATGCAAAACACTTTAAGTTTTTATTAGCAGGAAGGAAAAAAAAAACCCCAAACCCAAACCTAGTAGTGAGTTATTCTAACACTTGCAGTTTGCGAGCAACAGCTGTGTTTCTTAATGCTGTAACCCCCCTCCACTTTTGTTGAAGGCCCACAGTTCGGCCTTTCTATCCCCCTAAGCCTCCGTCAGACATAATGGGAAATTTGAGTAGGCCATGAGATTAAAGCTCAGAATCGATGGCCAACCAGCAATTGTCATTTTAGAAAACATTCTTTTATCTTTTTAAATGCAAAGCAGGTCTTATTTTAAAACATTTTCTGATAGACAAAATTACCTTTTTGTTGGTGGATTTTAATGCAATTATTCAGATTTCAGGTTGGGCTGCCAAACGTGTATCAGCAATAGGATTTTTAAATGTATTCCTTTGTTTAATAATACAGGTGAAACATAGGATAGATTCTAAATCATTCTTACATAAAATCTGAATTATGAAAGTAAAATACTTTTTATTTGTTAAGGTAATACAGAAATACATTAAAAAATAACAGAAATAGTCTCCAATCTCTCTGAGCCTATTATGATTTCTCCATTTAATAAGTACTGTTTGATTGAAAGGGAACATTTAACCTTTTTGTTTTAAAAGAATTCTTTGTCCTCCGTTTTACCTCAACATTTGCAGGCTATAAGTCATCCACAGAGTAATGCATCATTCAGTTTATGACATCTAATAAAGGCCTACTGCAAGCATTAGAACCAGGTGCTTCAACAATTTTCCTTTCTGCATGTAGCTGCTTCTATCCATTCTCTTGTAGCCTAACTTGGAAAAATAAACAAACAAAAAACCTCAAAAAACAACATTTTTTGTTATTTCCTTTTTTATTCCTTTCTCTCTAAGTCTTGACACATGCTAACAGCACTACAGTATCATTTGATGTCCGTGTAAACAATAGCTGCATGTATTCTGAAGTCTGTATTTATTAGTATAAATAGAGATGTAATTAAAGGCTATGCTTTCAGTCATTAGATAACATATTAAAATAATGTTATTGTTCAAATACATTTATGAATCGGGAAGATAGGTACCAGTAAATGAAAAACAACTTCAAACCTATTTCCCAACCTATAGCTGGACTATCATACTCCTTTGTTCTTGTGCAGGTTAATAGAGATTGAGGAGATGGGCAGAGGAAAAGCAGTGCAATTTTCTGCTATTTAAGCTTGGCGAAATGGCACTCTTCAGGAAGCAGCAAAAAGTATGAAAGCGTAATAGGCATTTTAAAAGTAGAAGTCCATATAGCTGCTTGAGGGATCCTCAGATTTAGGCATGCATAGAATCACGAATGAGATAATCAGCATTGTGAAATTGAAACCTGTCTGCTGCCTGCTGCTGTTCTTCCCTCTTTCAGTGGAGTGATTTGTAACACTCATCTTCTTCAGGCAAGGCAGCCTTCAAGATTATCCAGAACTGTCAATAGTAATTGCCAAAGTATTTTATTACCTACAGAAAATCAAAGGAATTTTATAACCAACAGTTATCAAGTTTCAATACACGGTATAAAGAGAGCAATTTTAGTTGGAATACAATCGTGTTTGGCTTGCTTTAATGTTCTTGAGACAATTCCGGTGCAACCAACTACAACATTCACTGTATTTAAGCTGGAGGCAAGAATACGCATATGTACTTGTAGTTTAAAAAAATTACATAATGCTTACAAGCTTCTGCAAGCAAGTGGATTTTAATTGCCATGCAAACTATGCCTTCGCTAATTACTTCTAAAAAGAATGAGGTTTCTACAAAACTCAAGATGACATTTTGAAATTCTGGCCGTAGATATAAGTTTAACTTGGCCAGTCTCTGTCATGCGGTAAATAAAGTGCCTGGAAATTAGCAAAATATGACACTTTATTATAAAGTTGGAAAACATTCCTGTTTCAGCTCTCACTCTGATCTCTGAATGTTATTGCTGTGTGAACTGCAATTGTGATTGTCAGCCATTTGTTTAACACAATTTTGTTATGCTACAGGGTGACCCATGATTAAAAGCTTTTTAGATGCTTGGCTTCGTACTCAGGCTATGCATGAGTGAGGATTGCGTCTTCTGTCCGACAGTGTTTTTCTGAGCCATGCACCTCACTTTACCTCCCTGCTGCCAGGAAAAAAAAAGTTTTCCTGTCTAAATGCTTGATGGGAGAAAACTCAGTTTCTATTTTTGACAGTGTGTTTCCCCTCTTATTCATAATGTCAAGACTCTAGTGGCATGACTATCTCTATGGGTTCTTTAAAAACATACAAATTTACTTGTGAAAAACTAACTGACATAGGGGAAATGCCTCTTTTTAAGTTCCAGACCAGCTGAATGCACTTTTATGTTGAGACATGTGCAAAGGATTTTATTCATGGAACCAAAAAGCACATATCATTTGTACTGAAAGTCTGCACTGAAAGAGAAATAAGACAGGAAAAAAATTTATACTACTACAGCCATGAAGCCGTGATTATGGATTACGGCATGAAAGAGATCTCTCCTTTCAACTGTGAACCTTCTTGCTATTTCTACATAAGCTTTTGGTTTTTTTGTTTTCTGTTTTTGTTTTTTGTTTTTGTTTTAAGACTTATAAATTAAATTATTAATTGTTGTTGAAAGGATAAAGTACTTTACCAAGAATTTCCTTGCATAATAGTGCAATATAAGAAAAATTTAGCAAAATGGTAATTAGGGGAGAGGTTATTTATATACTATTAAAATGCTGATGTTGAAATTGCTAAAGAGTTATTAAATTACAAAGGGCAATAGGAATTTTTAATATAAGGAAGATGATTAGTCTGGTGGAAATTTGATATGATGAATCTTGTATTTTTTGTTTCACCCTCATCATTTATAGTAGCTTGTTTATATTTTACAATCTGTAAGACCCGTATTGATACATTATTCCACCTAATACTTCTGCATAGATTACAGAGGTGTATTTCATATATACACCAACCAGAACTATGCATCTGTTTAATCATATCAGAAGAAACTGAACTAATTTGTCCCTTTATGTGAGAAGTTGGTTACCTCACCTGCACATCCCGAAAGGAGGAACATTCAGGGCTAATGACAGAGTTAAAACAATAGTAAAACTACATTCATGTTTACTTAGAGCTGTGGTTTTGAACTGAATAATGTCAGGACAAATTGATATTTGCAGTTTGCCAGGCCCAGAAGTTGGTATATAAGCTAGAGGAGTGTGAATACTATTCCCTTTATCCCCTGGTTGTCTTAAGAATATTGTTCCATTGATAAATCTGGAACTGGCAAAGCAGTAAGTGTGTAGTGTGGGCATTTTGTCACTCCAATGTGAAAATTTAAAGTCGTCTTTTATTTGATTAATTTTATTTTAGACTTTGCTGCTCAGGTTGCATGTTTAAGCATTTTAGAAGACTCATTAATTTCTTTATTAAAAGGGAGGACTATAAACAGTACAGACAAGACATCCACCATATTATTCCAGATACTGTGTAGCTCAAGAAGTGACTGGTGATCATTTTTCTAATCAGATGAATGATCATGGAGACTGTTGTGATATAATGGTGGTATGGACATGTGTCTGTGATGCCATTTTCTCGGAAGAGGAATAAAATGTCTCTGGTCCTAAGTGGATAGTACTATAGCCATTCAAAGAATCAGAGCACAAGAACAAAACAATCTTGCAAAGCTGTACTACAGCTCATAATAATCTACAATATATGGTAATAAGATTAAGTGAATCTTTTTAAAGTGTTCTTTTTACTTAAAAAACATCCAGAAAGCAAGTCATCAGAAATTTTAAAACAGGAGGGGAATACAGAACAGGGTATTTGTTGATCATAGTTCAGATATATCTTTCTGTTAGAACACAGAGCCTGGCAATGTTCCAATTAAAATGAGTTTAGCATGAGCACAACTCTGTTAAATTTTGTGGAGCTAGTCTCAATTTTCACTGGTTCAAATGAGAAAACCATAATTATCTCTCTGTAGACAAATAAATTGCATTTCTTTCTGAAACCTTTGTTTGCTTAAACACTCTACTGTTGCATTTAACATTGGATTAGGTAGGGTAAGAATGTACTGATAAATTGCACAGCTGTATTTGTACAGAGCTGTTCCTGATTCTCACCTTCTGTAGTGTGAGCAGTGGTAAGTGAACTGTTTCTGTGTTGTTCACTCACTCTGTCAGATCGAAACTCAGCTCAATAGCATTAAACTAGCTCCCATTTGAAAGATTTGTCTTACAAAACCCTGAAAACTGCTCTGAACATGCATACATTGATTTTGTTGCTGGAATCTCCTGAGCTTTGATGAAAAGGAGACTCCACATGCAGGTGAAAGAGGGTTTACCTCTTCAATATTAAAAAGAGAAGATTAAGGATTTTTGTTCGGCTAAAGCTGAACTAATCAGTGGCATGCAAGGGTAAGAGAGTTGGACTCACACCTGTACTATGATAATGTTATTTTCTTTAGTTGAACAACAAGTTCAGATTTCTCCAATAGCTGCATCTGAGTAGCTGTCTACCATTTTTTCCCCACTTGCACAGCTAATTGAATGTCCTGGGGTGCATAAATGGAGTTTTTTATTTTAGCCACAGAGAGTGGTGTTTTTCATGTTCATTGAGGGAAATTGGCTTAAATTTTTTATTGGAAAAGGTGCAACTTTTGTATTGACTCACAGAAGAATGTCTGTATGATACTATTCTAAATGCTGAAGAGATTAGTATTCAGGGAGGAGATAAGGCATTCTTTGTAATCAGAAGTATTGTTCCATTCCATTTGGTTCTATTAAAGCATATGAAAAATGCAGATGAGTGATTTTCACAAACTTTCATGTTTTTTTCTAAAGAAAAAAAATAATGTTTATTTGTACTTGTGAGATGCAGAACCTTTCTTTTTGTCCCTGTTACAGACATCCTCACTGTACTTGGTGCTATCATAGTGCATGCAGATACTTGAATTTTTGTGGGAGAGTAGTGTATCCTTAGTTTGCCCACCTTGTCACTGACAAGAGAATGTCACCCTAATCTAATGCACAACATCCTAAGAAATAAATAGTTTTTCACCTTCTACTTTCCAATCTGGCTTTCTTTTGTATTCATTCATGAAAATTCAGGTGGCATAGACATCGTTTGCAACTGTGGCACAGGTGAGGGTTTGGGAGATGTAGGGGGAGAGGGCAGTAATTTCTTAAATGAACTGGCTATGCTGTAAGATATCATAGCATGTTACAGTTATATCTAAATTCACGTCTTATCAGCTGAGCTTTTGATCTGTAGTGAGAAACACAATAACAAAACCAAAATGAATGCCACAGAGACAGATAAAGCTAGATAAGAGATTTTCAGAAATTAGATAACATTTATTTTCCATCATTTGTAAGAATCACTTGGTTTGCCTCTTAGGCATATGTTGGTTGCATTCTCACACAGCAGAGTTCTTCAGCAGACCTGCTTCCCTGCCATCATTAAAGCGAGGTCACACTCCACACTTTGGGCTTTTGGAAGTCCAAAAAAGGAGAGCAGCTTCTTAAGAAAAACTCAAAATATCCAAACTAATGATGGCTGATCTGGAAAACTAATAAGTGGTGATGATTTAGCCTTTCTTCAGCCTGAGCATAGAGCAGAGAGGAGAAGAAAAGCAACCACTGGTCTGACTCACAGAGGAGTATTTGTCTAACAATGCAATTGTGAATAGTCCAAATCCTGCTGTAAAAATAATGTGCAAATACTGTTTAGTAAATATGAATTAAAAATCAAAGGTATTTAATGACTGTATATTCTTAAAAGTATTTAGGGCATTTCTTGGCAATGAAATATTTATTTTACTACAGTATTTCCAATTTGCTTGCCTTAGAGTCTGTTTGCTTGCTCACACCTATAGCAATTCCAAATTGAGGAAGTTAAAAGCAGTAATGATGAATTTAGGCCAGTTGCAATTTAAAAAAAGGTTGCTGGCATTTTAGAATTACATTATTCTGTTGGAATTCTTTTCAAACTGTAATTCTGTTATACCAAGAGATGTTAGTTACATGGGTAGAAGCCAAACCAATAGCAATTTTTTTTCCAAGCCAATTCATAAAGATGCCTCTTCACCTCTTTGATGTGATAAGGAAGTGTTAAATCAAAGTGAATTCTTATTCTGCATCTTGGGACAGAATCCTACTTAAGCCAATTGTTACTGCTCCTGAGTGGTTTAGACTGTGAACCATGCATCTCTCTCTGCACATCAGAGAAGATTGTAGCAGTCATCTTGTGCCACCTGCTATCACTTAATTAGTATAATCATCTAATTTCCAGTTGGAAATAATGGCATCATGCACTTTTTAGTAATTGTAACCGTCATAATATATTCCAAATTATGTTGCACTAACATTATGTGATTTAGACATTTTAGGAGGGGGTATTTGCTTTACATTTGCACACCAGTCTTTCTGATCTTGACTCCCACCCAGCAGCAAAAGGCCATAGCCATTTTTCTGCATTATGATCCTAAAGATATCCCTGATTCATATCATAACTGTAAATGAGCCTTTGGTAATTAGGATTTAACCTTTATTGGACAGAGAAAAAGTGAACAATGGAGGCAGCAGCTCATCATAATATAAAAAGGGACAGGGGTTTTTGAACAATTTGGTCTAGCTTTTTACCAAAATCTTATTTTTAAAAAGAAGACATTGGTGATCATGTATGGAAGTTGGATTTTATATACAGTTCATTTGTAATTCTTAGTTTAAGGAAAAACCTCAGTTGATCAAAACAGGTCTTAGCGTTTAAACATCATAATATTGCCACATTTTTTTCCTTCAGGAGATTACATCACAGCGAATGAATAGGTAATAAATAGGTCAGTTTAGGGTATCTTCATTTCACTGGACGTTTCTGGGCTATAATCCTTCAAAAACAGAGAGAGAGAAAAAAAGAGAAAAAAACAGTGACACTAAGGGACAGAGGTAAACATGAGCCACCATCAGTTAACCCTCCCCCATTCTCAGTGGTACTGTCTGGCTAAGCAAAGCACTGCCACATATATATCAGGCAAGGTTATTACCACTCTGCTCTGTAAACATGCTATGCCTCCTGGACATCTTCTATTTTTATTTCATTTTTGTGTTATATCTTTTATGTAAATCTAGGCTGGAGAGAGCGAGGAGGCATTCGTAGCATTGGGCCAAATTCATTCCAGGTGCAGTTCCAGGTCCATTGACTTCAATGAAATTACACCTGGGATGAATTTGGTCTATTATTAACTATAGAGATTACATGTCCAGCTTCCTTAGTATACTAAAATATCCAGAATACATATAAATAATGAAGTATGTAATTACAGTCCTGGTTTTAATTTGTGTTTCTAAATGTGCTGATGCTTTTGCACATGTTTGTAGTTATAGCTATGCTATTCTAGTATATTTTTGTTTAGTACAAATATATTTGAGTTTTTCTCTAAAAGAGAGATACACACTTAATGTTAACTTTCAAATATCCCAGTGAGTAAAAATTTGTATGATGGCTGATTCTTTAATTGAAATACTAAATTATACTGTCTTTAAATATCATTTGTGTCTATAGATAGATAGACAGATAGATGAACATACAGAGGACATTGCAATACTTCTGCTTAAAAACATTGGCTAACAACATGCTTAAGTTCTTATTGATTATATGTTAATCAATATATACAAACAGCGGATCTTGCCAGAGTTGACAGGGCCAGTAGAACTGTTACCTATCAATATTTCATTTATTTATATATTTCCTGCAGTAAATACCAGGTCTGTTGACAGGAATTTGACCAAAACCAAAAAAACCCAGGCAGTTTATAAATGGGTATTTTCCTTCATCAGGAGATGTAAAAACCATAAGGATGACTTACCTCTGCGCACGTCTTCTAATTCTGTTCACTTCCCCTGCACTGCTTTGTACATTCCTGCATCTTGCAGTGTTACACACTGTGAAGACCTAGTAAGTGAGTTAAAGTCAGATGACGCTAACGAATCCCAGTGCAAATGACTGAATCAATAGGAAACCAGCCACTGCTGTTTAAGTGTATCGATAAATGTACCTTTATTTTCTCTTGAATGGATAAGTGTCGCAGTTAAGAGTCCTATGGATCTCTTAATTGAAAGTTAATTTTAAATCAATAAAGAGAGTAATTTAAATATTGATCAGTCCTTTCTACACGAATTGTTAGCTGATTTTTTTTTTGAAACAACTTTGTTTAAATGCAATCAATAGCCCACAATCAGTGCGTTCCATAAAAAATTGACAGATGTTCCCAAAATGCCTGCTAGGCATAATCTTATCAGTTTGCATATGTAGCATAGATATTTCAGTAATTTTCAAATGTATCTAGGTATCTGTGGCAGAAATGTGCTTTCCTTAAATACCAAACTGTACTATTAAAACACATTCTTCCTCTTGTTTTTCATTACGGTGGTTTAAAATTAAAAAGGAAGGTTTCTTGTATTTCCTTTGACTGTATAAGTAAAATTCCTATTGTTTTATTAATGCAGGCAGTCTGCAAAAGAAGAATGCCCTTGTTTTGCTCACAGGGAAATAGATATAAGTGCTTATTCGAAGCACATGTATTCTGGAATTTATGCCTCATGATCCATCAGATGTGTTACTATATGCAAAATGAAACTTAGCTTTTAATTATATAGACATTTCTGTGCACATTATGAGTGCATGTTGAATAGTTATCATTTTTAGCTTTATTTCTTGGATACCACCTCTCTTTCTCCATAGCAGCACATAGCCAGGCTTTCTTTCATTTCAATTTGACATTGCACACAGTTAAAAGGATACAAATTTCATTTCATGTGATTTGTTGAGATTAACTTAATAAAATAAACTTGGCTATAGGCGGCTTTCAACATTTCAGCAAATATGACACTCTTCTTACATGCCTTCCCACAGCAGTTTCAGTAATTTGCCCGTAGTGGCCTGCTACAACTGAGCTCGTCATACCTAGTGTTGAAGTCCGACTGGACATTTTCGTCCAAGCAATGTGAATTGCATTTTTCTCCTTTTCCCTCTGCTTAGTAAGTTATATTCTGATGTACACAGTCCTAAAGTTGTCCCTTATTATTATTTTCCTTATTTTTCTGCTTTCAAATCCAGCACCCCTTAAATAAGATTTGTACTTCTAAGTAATTGAGCTCTTTTTGAAATATGAGAGGATAAAGTTAATTATAACAAATCATAGAAGTATGCATACAAAATGTTGTCGAAAGTAACATTTTTATTTTCAGTGATGCGACAAATAGAAAATAAAATTGATTGACAATTATCCTGACTGACATTTGACTAAACTGTATTAGCATAATTACATTTATTTTCTAGGTGACAAACTAAAAATCAATACCCATAATTAAAACTGTTTACGACACATAGTAATTTAAGGCAGAAAATAATAAACAATTTTTTTTTTCTCTTTTCAAGAGTACCATCTAAGGGGAAAAGGCATTGCTTGGGGAAAAAAAAATCTCTCATGCACTACAATTTACTCTATTTTTACTATTAATACAAATGCTTCCTGCTGCTCTGAAAATCCACTGTTTCTTAACCCAGCAATATTGTCTTCTTAATGCTACATTTCAAACCCATTTTGTTCCCTAAGCCGTATTAAAAGGACAGATTAAAAAGAAACGGCCAGGTATCATTAGTCCATATGCATATGGGTTCAGTGTGTGAGGATGCTGTTTCTAGGATTGGCCTTAAGATGTGACTGATAGATCTTATTTGTCTGATAGAGTTGACCAGGGAAATAGAGCTACAGCTGGTTACTTCATTAGGTCCTCTCATTGATTGAACCCTGCTGAAGTGATGCAGCAGGCTCCTGAGATAACTGCTGGTAATAGAACAAAATGAATTCTTATCACAGAGATTGGAAAGGCCATTAACCCTGGCCTCCAATGCTTTTCAGAGGTCACAGACAGGAAGCCAAGCGGTGACTGGGAAAACTGTTTTCTGTCTAACTACAGGTCATGTTAGAGGCGGTGTGTGACTTTTTTACCCTTCGGCTTCTGTACAGATGAAACTGTTACACTGGCAGATGTTAATAATCAGCTGTAAATAAATATTGGAAGCAGAAGAAGAAAAATGAGAAAGCACAGGAATTTATTTCAATAAATATTTAATAAAAGAGCAATTGTTACTGCAATATTTACTGCCAGTTCTGCCGTAGATTTTTGCCTAATACTTTTCCATATAAATTGAAAAGAGAAATACATAGAGGCACTTTAAAAAGGGAAATTTAATATGCTTTTATATAAAAATACCTTTCCTTCCTCCCTTCAAAGATGGGGATTATAATTGCCTGCTGCCTGCCTGCTTGCCTTATTCAGCAAGCCTATCACCAGTTCATCTGTGAATTAGTGCAGGGCACTGTTTGCCTTTCACCTGGTTGAGAAGGGTATATATCTAAGTAACAGTCCTATAATTTACATTTAATGCAACCTTTCAATTGACCAAGAGCCCACAACCTAAGCCCCCATCTCACAGCTGAGGACTTTCCCACATTTGTCAAGTCAGTGCCACTCCAGCATCAGCCAGGAGAAATCATCCATTTAAAGCCTGGAGCTGCACATGACAATTTTCCTTCCCCTCATGAGATATCCAGTCATGGCCAAGGTAGCTTTTTTTGTTACTTGTTTGACGCTTGCAGCAGTGTCTTATACAGATTGATTAAGAACATATAGTGGGATGCAGCTTATAAAATAAAATGGAACGTTGTTTTCTTTAGTACTGACATATATAAGGCAATGCAGATATGTCTTGTAGGTTGTTTTTAGCAGTATGTTGGTGGCTTCTATCCTTGTGATTGTGATTTAATTTCAACATCTGTGGTCATGTGGTATTCTCTGCTGGAGCCAATCTTTCACAAGGAGCAAGTTCATTTAAATGTAAATGGGGTCTTGTGGATGGAAAAAACTACCTACTTCATGTCTTCAGCGACCCACCCAAGCATTTGGTTTGGCTTTCTGTGCATAAATAATAACAAGAAGGTATGCTGTCATTGCCTTGCTTGAAACACCAGAAGTGGTTTGGCACAGCAGAAACCCTAAGCACTAAAAGATTGGTTTGGATAAACTCTCACTTCAGAAAAAAAAAAAAAAAAAAAAAAAAAAAAAAGGAAAAAGAGAAAGAGAGAGTTATGGAGTTATTTTGAGGACTTGTGAATTACAGGAACAGATGAAAACCAGCTCAGGCTAAGAACATACCATACCTAAAAATACCCTGAAGTAGCAGAAAACTTGTCATTTTGTTAACTTGAGTGGATTTTTGCTCTTAATTGTTTTTAGCAATTTGCAAGAGTGGGATGAGAATGTGGTATAAGTGGTAATATGATTAACATTATTTTAGCATAAAAACGCAGACCTACAATGTCTAAGTAGTTACCTTCCCTCCTACTAACCAGAAATATATTACATAACTAAGGTATGTGCAGCTTTTTACAATGTGTTATTAAATATGATAAAATAGAATGCTTTCTCTTTATTACTGATGTATGTAAGGAGATAGGAATGATTGCACACCTTTTTATCAAAATCTCTGTGGCATATATATTTTCAAACAGCTAAACTCATATGTTGTCTTCTCATAGAATACACTCATAAAATACACTCAGGTGTATTTTAACAGAACTGAAAACTCTCCCTTATGAATTTCCTTTCCCACCAAGCAAAATCATAAGCAGCTTTTCATTTGTGTGGATGAATGGATATATTTTCAGAATTATTACATTAAACGCACACTTTTATTTATCTCATTTATTAAGAATGTTATGTTCGGTTGCAGATGTTTCAGGGCATGACACATGAGCCTGGAATCTCACTGCATGATACCTTTGGTGCAACCCACTTATGAAACATCCAAACTTCCAGTTAGTTGTGTTCGGCACTAGCAAAATTTTGACTTTGTTCCAGAGTGAGTAATAATACACTGGCATTTACTGTTTTCAGAGATTTTTAAGAATATTTGACAAGCTTTTATCTTATTTTTATAAAGTAACATTAGTTCAAGATGAGCTAGATTTGAACAGGATATTTGCTATTCAAAGTAAGAAACAGGATATTAGTGTTTATGTTACTCAGCTATATTAGGTGTAGCTGTGAATCGAGTAATTTTATCCTGTAGGCTTCAAAACCTAAAATGTTCAAAACCTTAATATTGGTCACTCTTAATTTTTTCATTGAGCTTATTAAGTAATAATAACCAAAGACGTATGTTTAGTTTTCATCAAGATAGAAGTTAAATAAATGTATTATAGATACACAGTGGCTGAGCTAATGATTTTTATATCTGACATACTATTCACCATTGGGGTATATACATGTTGTGTTGTGGGTTTTTTCATTATTCTGTTACCTTCCATACAGACTAGTTCCACAGAACCTCTTAAGTCTCTTAAATGTATTTGCTGACCAGCCCATATTGTTAAAATTTTTTAAGCTAAAAAAGTTGAGCTCAAATACTGTCATGACGATTCAAAGATAGAGGTACTTCCCACCTCCTTATTCAATCAGAAATCTTGGCAGCACACGATTTCTGAAAACCAACGTTAGTGGTTGCAGAAAATGGAATGTTCATTGGTTTAGAATGTGCACAATTATAATTCCTGAGTGCTTTTTGTATACCTTTGTGATTTCCAATACTTACAAAATGATTGGAGAGACAAGTCCAACTCCTAATTCACTGGTCTAAAAATGAGAAAGTGTTACAAAAGTCCAAGCACTTCAGAAGAGAGAGTAAATCCTATGGTGAGAGCTACTAATCTTTTACAGCTTGAAGAATTTTGAAGGTACTTTTGCAAAAGAGGAATAGGAATTGTGATACAGAAAATAATCTAATGATTATTATATTATAGACTAAGAGCAGATACTGTATTTTAGGAAAATTCTAGGTTTCTTACACAATGGTAAACTACGACGGAGAAAGCGAGAGTATCACCACACTATTTTTAAGGCAAGTTAGAATTAGTGTTTCCTTCTGAATTAATATGTTTTTTTCAAAAAAACAGTATATAATTTAACGAATATTGTGAAAATTATGAGCATCCTTAATTTAGTTACTTTTTTCCAGTAGGAAATTTGAAGAGATTGTCTTTTGAAAGTGATTGAAAGTCCACTTAAAAATTGGCAAACAAATAAATAGTCAGAAAGGACAAAGAGAAAGTTTGTCTCCAGAAAATGTAATAACTTTATTAATACAAATACTTAACTACCAAGAACCAAGGCATTTTGTGCCTGAATTTGTAGTTTGTTAGATGGCATTGCTATCATTCCCCAAATCCTGCAGCAACGTATCTGATTAATGTACCCAAAAGGCTAAAATAGCAGGATTGCTCACAGGTGCCAAAGAATCTGTTTACATCCAGCTTGCTAGAAAGGAATGAAATCCACTTTGCTTGCAACCATTTTCAGTTAGGGAGGTAATGAACATGAAATTTCTTGAGGTCTAAACACTGAAGCATAAAACCATAAATATGGGTGGAACGTTAGAATTAACGATGTCTGGCCCAAGTCAGAAGATAGGAGCCAAGTTTCTTACTTGCATCTGTGGCCTCCAAGAGGCTGAGATGGCTCTGGGTTTAAGTTGGTGTTTCTGGAAAGTAAGAATTAGGTACTGGAGTTTCTCCAAAAACTGACACAAACACAGGTGCTACTATTTTCCTGTTTCACTTGAGGTGCATCATGTTTTTCTAGAGCCTACAATAATAAATGGAATTTCTGGTTTTGTTTTCTTGCACTTCTAGGCTTTGATAAATGTTACATTTTTTTCTGCTGTCCATGTCCAATTTAATCAATATTACAAGTGCTCCCTTGTGGTAGGCGGAACGGTGGCAATAAAGTGAAATTTCCACAGCTTTTACCCATGGACATTCTCAGAGGCAAGATTCTTATAAACTTCACTTTGCTTCCTCTGTAATAGATTTAAGAGCTCCTTTCAGGAAGGAAGTTCACTGTGGTTTCTCATTTTCAAAATGGAGATAGTAAACCAAGCTTTATTCTCTTTCCAGCTCTTTAAGAACTTGGAGCTTTTTAATATTCTTTTACCACGAGTGTTAACAAATGTACTTGTCTCCAGAATTGCACTGATGTCCCAGTGTGACTCCACATTTGAAAATGGGAGAACTTAACTGAGGTAAATTTCAGACATTCCCAAAATTTTTGAAACTGGTGTCATTTAGGAGAGCTTCAGGCTGTTTGGAATATCTTATTCTACACATAGGAATTGCTAATGTCCACTTTGAATGAACCAGTTACATTGGCTCTGTGCCACTGGTCATCCTTTTCATTTCAAGGCTTTCCTCCCAGCCATTTAAACCCTCTTCTAGGCATCCATCTGCTGCTGCAACAATGAAAAACAACTTTATCAAAACCTAAGATCTGGTCTTTAGTCCCAGAGTTCATTATAATAGTTTAGAACTTGTGTGCTTCTTGTTATTTTGGTATCCTCTATTACGAAGCATTACTGTTTTGTCTTTTTCCTTGTACGATGCATCATTTGGGCTCAGCAGTCACTAGCAGAGTTCTACTTCATTCTTCATGACTGATTATTTGTCTTATTAAATTCTCCTCTAACAAAGGGAAGGCTTGAAACACTGAAATTGAAAGAGATAGAGGAATGTTCACACATTTAAGAAGATATGCCACCAGTTCTAGCCTTTATTTATATTATATTCTCGCTTCTGTTGTTATTTCACCCTTTCAGTGAGAAATAAACAAACAGTAGGAGGAATATTAAATAAAGGGTTTAGGCAAATTAGGTTAGATGAAGAAACGATAAAAAAGATTCAACACAATTCAAATCAAACAGCAGGGTTCTAAATGATACTGTATATCTATAAAGCTGTATGTTGCTCCATTGTTACTTGGGAAGCCAACTGTTTTCATTTTATGTACCATAAAATTATTGTAACTGCATTTCTGCTAAAGCAAGGGTGGGGATGGTTTAAAATGGAACAGGCTGTGTACTGTTTCCTTAATCATAGGAGCCCTAGAATAATTATCAAACAGTGTTTTCCACAGAGTTGATCTATAATTCATCTAAGGAAGAAAACATCTTTCCAATAAAAGATTTTTTGTCCTGAATTTTTCAAGGGTTTCTTTTTATTATTGTCATTAACCTAATTATCAAATTTCACAACTTCATTTCTCAACTACTTTTTTTCATATGTTTGTAGCTGGAGGGAAAAAACATAGGTGGAGACATTCAGTAAAAAGCTTTTTACAAGGGTTACAGTTTTTCTAAGTTACAGCCAAGAGAATTTAATTGGGGGAAGGTTTTTGGAGGGTGGCTTGTATTTTTTGACAGTTTGTAATATTTTCAACTCCATAACTCAACAGTCATGAGACTGTATTAAAATTCCTGAGATTTATAAAGCAGTCAAATTTGAATTATCTGTGAATAGATTACCAGGGCTGTGGCTCAACCGGAGCCCATCTGCTGCCCACACCACTGGCTGCAGCCCATTGCTGCAGAGTACATGACACAAAATAAATATTTCTCTACGAAGCCTGCTCTGCTCACTGCAATTTAATGCTGTTCCTTCGTTCCATAGGTAGCTATTTACAAGTGAAAGTAAGTGAAGTGCTTCAAAAGTAAATGTACTAAATGTGTTCTTTTAGTGCAGTTTACATATGGTTTTGCTTTATTTAAGTAACCCCACCCTTGCAGTACTCTGGGTAATTGTGAGTTGATTGTAAAACATTTAGGTTTGAGTTTTAGGCTTTGCTTTTGCTTAAGTCTTTAGAAATGATGGTGGTGGTGGGTTTTGGATGCTTTCTTTTTCATCTGGTTTTACAATGACATTATTTTATACTGTTTCGTCACCCAGTGAAAGTTCATGTTATTTCATAGCTCCCTAAGCTCAGACTGTGAGGATTGCACCCATCATGAGACTTTAAATAAAAGTTCCAAAAGCTGGCAACTCTTCATAAATTTCTGTGAAAAGACATGTCTTCCATGCTACCAGTAACACACACCTATAGCTTACTTCACAAAAGTACCCTCCTTGACTTTGATGGTTACAGTCCAAAAAGCACATCTTGGATTCCAGCAGTGGGCCCTTTTTTGACAGGGAGTGAATGCGTGGCACAAATAGGACTGAAAACAGTTTTCTGTGCAAACTTTTCTAGTTTGAGAGAAGAAGTATGTGAAATAAGTCTCCATTAGGATTTGATCAGCAACTGCTTCTGGAAGCAATTCACTGAACACTGTTGCACCTGTATGCTGTCTTTGAAATATTTAACAGTTTTCACCCTTGATTTTTTTTCTTTCTATTTGAAACTAGGGGTTGAACTTAATTATGCTGAGTTTATTGTAGTGTCAAATAATATTTAATATATGATTTTCAACTACAGCTTGCAGGGAAGAAGACTTAGTTGAATCAGGTTCCATTTTCAGATTGTTTCTCTTCAAAGTATGGTAGCTGATTGTTTAGAAAGAGCTGGAATACATTCCGGGCTCCACAAGGGACACTCAGACCAATCCTGTTTCTGTTTTGTTTGGAAAGTCAGCATATATAGGCTTGTCTTAACTCGTAAATTACTACTGGGATACTATTTTCTATTTTAACAATTGTCTTAAAATATCTTAGTTAAATAAATGTAAAAATGAGTTTTGTTACACCAATACCTGAATTTTCTTACCCCAGAAATGCAAAATAATTCTACCCAATCCCATGACTGATAAATACAAGTGTTCAGCTTAGTTCTTTTTTCCATGTTGATGCATCTAACTTCCCTAGTTAGGAGAAAGTAAAAAGTTTCATATTTTTCCTGATTCCTTGTGTTCCCAGTTTCTGTTGAGGTCAATTGTCAGCTGATTCTTCTTTTCTCTCTCTTTCTCTCTCTGTATATACATGTAAAATCAAAAATTTTCAAATGTTTTTAAAAGTTCAGCTTTGTATCAACTTTGTGAAGTATTACCCAAAAGCAGCATGCTCTACCTGTGTACTTAGATCTTGGAAGTGGCACAAACCATGAAATCAGTTTGACCTTAGGTATGCTGCCAGGCTGACATCCTCTGAAGAAATAGAAACCTGTATATGGTTCCTCTTAGTCATCAGCTAAAAAACATGGTATTTTATTTTTCAGCCTGACAAATTGTATGCTGAATATGGTGGGATGAGTGAGGAGTGTCATCTCATTGTCACATGCAGTCCAAAATAGATATTAACTCAGAAAAGCCTTCAGAATCTTCAGCCAGACTATTTCCTCACCATTTGAGAATATACGTAATATGTTTATCTGTGCTAATGCTGCTATTGTCAAGTGGGCTGATCCAACTGAAAGATCAGCAACATAAACAAAGGTAACAAAGTTCATGCTTAAAAACCACTTGGTTAATTTTCATGGAATACATTAGAAAAAAATAATCATAGAAGATCTTAAACGGAACTCAACATTACGCTCAGATGCTGTTTAAGACTAAAAATAGAAGTTTTTGAAGATGCATAGAGTAACTATTCAGTAAGCATCAGAATTCTTTTTTTTTTTTTTTTTTTAATGAGGGTACCTAAATTAATCTTGCTCTTATAATAAGCAACTTCATAGAGGTTTGGTTTTTGTTTATCTGATTTGGAAGTTATTTGCTGCTTACTTCACATCATGTTCCACTTTTCAAGTGAAATACTACTATAAACCAGTGCCTATTATAATACCCAGACCTCAAAGCCCAGCACACATGGTTTTGTGAACACAATTTGAAATGAGTGGTACTTTCTCAATATACTTGTAGGTTAGTGTGTGTGGACGATATATGTTTTATGAGGACTATAAAATTTGCTTAAAGACCAGGTGCTTTTCTGGTTTTGCATTGGTAAAAATCCTTTGTACCTGATGTATGGAGGTTTGCTAATTTCTCTGACACTATGTTTATTCTTGAAACTGCTCAGGTTTTGGTCCATAGATACTGAGATAACACCAAGCACTTCAAGGAATCAAATATTGTGTGTTCACTTAAGCCCATTTTTTGGTAGTATGACATCTGAAGATTTGAACATCTGTGAACACCCTTACTCAAGCAAAGCAAATCCATGCCAATACTTCAGAAAGTATTTTCCCCCATTCTTCAGCATAATAATAACTGTGGGGATAATTTATGCTGAGATGATCAAAACATCTTGTTTTAAAAAGAAAACAGTAGCTGTAACAAATATAGCAGATCTGCCCAACTGTAATTTTATCTCATCTTTACTTGTCTCTTGCCCTCTTAAGGAAAACCACAGTATTTTTTTGCAATTACAACATGTATGAATTTGTTAGTGTATGCCTGAAAGCATGGTTTGAAAGCTCTACTAAAATTATTAAATATCATCTATATTACCACAGATGTATGCGTGCATATAGAATAAAACATTCTCCACTCACCATGATACCTGCTAACTTCAGTTACTAAGCTATTCCTAAATTTTCCTAAATATTCATAAATATTCCTAAATACAATTGTAAAGTAGCTAAGCCTGGGTCTAATATGCTAAAAAGAATCAGTAAAATGTTGCACTCTATAGGAGGTTTTATTCACTCCAATCCTGTGAACTTCAGTCTGATTTTTATAGAAAAATCCCTGTGCATCGCCTTAAAACCTATTCTTATGCATTTTATGACTTTATATGTTACAGATAATATTCAGATAACAAGATCTGTAAATATATGCTGCTGATTGATTTTATGTGTCTGAATGAGAAAAGAGGGGGAGTTTAATATATTGATGTAGTAGAGCAGGTCTGCTTCTGCCTCTCAAAAAAGTCACTTTCATAATAAAGGACTAATATACATTGCACTACCTTAATTCAGCACCAGGTGTGTATGCATGAAGATGTGGTCTGTAATTCCATGGTTACAAAGCATTTTCCCTTCCCTTTCTGAACAGACCTGCATGAGGATATGGATGAATCAGTGATGTGCAGAGGTGGCAGAAACTCTTTTTAGCGCCTTGCCATGTTTGGTGAGAAATTCAGAAAGTGTGTGGTGAAGGAGGCTGGGGATGTCAGGAAGAGAAATAAAGGGATATGTTTAAGACAGCTAAAGAAGCTGCTTCCTTATCTGTCTCTGCTGGAGAGATCCTTTTTTTTATTCTTAACAGGTCACCTTACCCAGACTTCTCATAGGAGTTCACTGACTGCATGGCCTTCATTTTCTGAGGGCTTGATTTGAGGCTGTACTATAGTGTTAAATAAGTGCTGAACACACAGAGCTGCAAATGAAAGCAATCAGTGCCGTGCTTTGAGCATATAAAGCACTATATATTGCTATGTACTTGGAAAAAATTGGGTCCCATTTGTATCAGACTGGGTTCTTCAAGTTAGTAGATTTTTTTTAACCTCAATTTCCCTATACCTTCCCTTTCCCAAATTGCAGAATTGCCTACTCATCTCCTAGGACATAAAGAAGATAAACTCATTAATGTTAGTGCAGCAATAAAAAGTCAATCATGAAATTAATAATTTGTCTTTCAGAATGGGTTGAAGAAATGTAGTAAACAAAACACAACCATATGCTAAGTATCAAGAATTAAAAAAAACAGTCTTGAATAGCTTTTTAGTAAATAAGTATCAAAAATTGTGTGCAGTGAGAAGGGCAAGAGGTTTTTCCATAAAACTTAATTGGAAATATAATGATTGGGTCACAAAGAAAGTGTCTTGATTTACTTTTTAAGATATTAGGATATTTTACTTCTGCGATATTATTAATGCATCTAAAAACATGTTTTGGTTTGTTTTTTTCATCTATAATCCCATAGTTATTTTTTGAAGACTTAACCTGGGGAAAAAAAAAAAGTTACCATGTTGTAGTACACTGAAAGTCATATGAAATATCAGTGTGTTTATATTTGCTACAAAGACCCCTTTGACTAGAGTTAATGAACTAGCAGAGAGTAGCAGAAGGTTTTTGTCCTCACTGTGGATAAGCACTGGTGAAAGGTACTGCAGTAAAACAGAAATACTTTAGTGGGAGGGTTGGAATAGATGATCTGTAGAGGTCCTTTCCAACTCTGAAAATTCTGTGAAGAAGAATTATGAGACTGGAAAATCAGGGGTTTCATTTGAGATGTGAGGGATACCACATTTTATTCACATCAATTTTCATTCTCTTTGCCTAGCAATGACTATCTTTTTCTGTTATTTTATCTCCGCATCTCTTCTCTCAGTATTTTTATACATAATTTTCCTACCCTACTAGTGATGTCTTTTTTTCTTTTCTATTTTTGCTGCTCATTCTTCAGACATCCCTTCTATATTTCTAGTCAACTCTCAGCTTCCTTCCTCATCCATCCATGCAAGCTTCCATTCCTGCTGACTGCAGATTTAATATCCCTGCACAAGCCTCTCAGCATGTCTCAGTATCTTTGCCTCATTTGATTAGTAGAGTCCAGTGATCTGCAGTTTTGGTCCCAGCCAGCTCTATCTCCTGAAGTCCAGTTTGGTGCTGGAATCTGATAAACTGCTGATTCTAGTCTTATTCTCTTGCCTTCTACTTGTTTTTTTCACCCTTCCCAGTCTCCTTTTTTTTTTTTTTTTTTTTTTTTTTTTTTTTTTTTTTTTTTTCCTCCTGCCAACCTGCTAGCACAGGGGGAACATGCTGCTCCTGTTGCCTATAGTAATCAGTTCCCAGTGCACTGAGCAATGACAGACAGCAGCAAAAATATAGTAATAAGGGAAAGTCTGGTGTCACAGTGGCAAGGATGCTATAGCTGCATCCTGGTTGTAAAGGGGAGGTGCAAGGAGAATTTGTATTTTAGAAGACCTATTAAATCTGCAGTTCCTCTATGAGGGTGGCATACACATTGTTTAGTACACATAGGAACTGGGTGAAGAGTTTTGTGGAGGCTCTGTGGGATGTGACTGAATATGCACTTTGGTGAGCTCTCAGCACTGTGGGAAGTGTGACTGTGTTCAGTGATTATGGATTCCTAGGAGAATTTCAGCTCTTCAGGTCAAGCAGCTTTTCTGAGTATGAGTGGAATTTTTCAAAGTCATATTGCTTGGATGAATTTGGACAGTTAAATCCAATGTGGCACATGCCAGACATCATTCTGTCTGCCAAATTTGAAATTCCAGTTTAAAATCAATGTAAGAGTAAAGATTTCAAAACCATATATATATATATACTTGTCCTACTCTCTTTGTAGAAATAGCTGAATCATTTGGGCTTGAAATAAAACAAAACAAACAAACAGAACCCCAAAACCCCAACCACCCCCAAAAGAAACCATATGATGTTAAACCTGCAGCAGAGATTCAGCACATGCTTTTACAGCAGTTAAAAGTTTGCTGAAGTTACAAGCAAATGAAAAGGCAGGTGTATGGTAGGAAGTCTACATTAAGCTTACACATGGGTGATGCTATCAACTCGTCTAAAATCATTAATAACCAAATTTTAAGTTCAGATCTTGTTCAGAAGCTTTCCATGAAATATTTTCAGTGCTATCAACATAGCTACCTCAAAAAGGCATTTCAGGATCTTAGCTAAGTTGGCACTGTAGGTTTGTGCTCATGAGGCAACTGCGAGCAGGGAGTCTAAAAGCAAGGGATGTCCTTTGCTTCCTTGGAGATAAAATTATGTTGCTGACAATAAAAGTTAATGTGTGCATGGGTGTTATTTAAAATGTGGATGGGAGAAAAAACATTCAAATTAGACAAACATAGCAAAGGTAAAAGCAGTGCAGTGTACTGAACAGTCGGAATAAAAAAACTTAACTGAATGAAAGGAAATGAAAGACAGAGGAAACATCTAGTATGCTGCACTAGTTTAGTAAAAAGAAAATGGATACAAATTAATCCACCCCTGCCATTCTGTTGTCACAATACAAGAAGCTTTACAGCAAAACTAGGTGACCTGAAACGCTTGACTTGGCACTTGGAGAATCCCTAGATATAGCTGTCATTTTTTTAATTCAGAAAATCTGTGTATGCAGTCTATTTCAGTATTTATGAGTCACCCATTATTGTGTTAAGAACCAATTGATACTGCTCATCTTCATAGCATACCATGCAAGTGTCACCAGCAAACTTGGCAGCAGACTTGAGTTTCAAGCCTCAAAGTAATCAATAGGACAGTGTAATTCCTGACCTCAAAGAATGCAGCAAGAAAAGACTAACTTTAGATATTCAAGCACAGCACTGGAACTGAAAGAATCCTATAGCTATTGTAGATCAAGGGTATGTCACATAATGGCTATGGATCATAAACACTAAAATACTATAATGCAAGTCACAAACATTCCACACAACTGGAAAATACTTGAGTAATGAGAAAGAAGTGTTTTATACAACTTTTCCAGATTGGGAGTAGACAAGAAAAGACAGTAACAGAAGGGGCTGAAAGACAGTAAGGAGGCAGGAACATACTGCTGGTTTTTACTATTGCTGCTAGTTTTGATGTACAGACTTTTATATTTCCTCTTGTCTCAATAACAGAGTTTGACCATTTGTCAGTATACTATATTTTGTATAGTACAGCTACAGCTGAGCTAGGAATTGTGGTTTTTACAGGAGCTTTTTGGAAGAGTTTGCAGTGGAGGTATTGAAGATCCTCGCACATCACTCAACCATTGTGAACTTGGCTGGAGGGGGAATCTAAAAGCTCCTGTGTTGTCTTTCAAAAAAAAAAAACAAAAACCACTTCATGTATGAGTATGTTGAAGAAGCCAAACTTGTGAAATTTTTAGATTTAAGTGATCTTCACAACAACTAAGTTTGCAAAAAGCCATGGGCTGCTATATATGTTACAGAGTATTTGTCAGGTAATGTAGGAAATAAACAAACAGACAGACAAATGCAAACCAAATGATTCTGTAAAGTTTATTTTTTTAAATTGAGAAAGTGTTCATGTTCAGGGAATATTTTATTCACTGTAAATAGATCACCTGCTTGTGCCTGTGACACTTAACATCAAGAAAGAGGAATATGTAAAATTGGAGGGCTTTAATTAGCTACATGACAAAGCATAGTACATGAATTTATTCAGGTCAGAAAAAAAGCATCCTTAACATTTGAAATTAAGCAGAGTGATATTAATAAAACTGAACACAGGGGTTGGCTGAGAGGAGCAAATATGTGAAGGTACTTAGAAAAACTAAACAAGAGTTGTTACAGTATCTCAGAAATAGAAAGCCTGCAGAAGAGTCCTTTGGTCTCTTAGACCATCTGGAGAATAAGGAGTCAACCCAAAATGATCAGGAGATGACAAAGAAAATTAATTCTTTTACTCTAGTATTCTCAAAAGACAAAGGAGAAATATATGTACTAACAGAATACTTTTACAGATAATTTCAGAGACATACTGTTAGTGAGCCAAAAAGAGGCGAATAGTTCAGAAGGTCTGGAAGGTAAATGAGGATTTTACAGTGTATTTCACAGAGAAACCCCAAAACTGAGTCACTAACAAAATACATCATTTAAATGACATTTTAAATGAGTTGTTAATTAACTTTGTGGATTTCTTTGCAAATCCCCTAGAGGATTATTCTGGAAACTGTGAATGGGAGAGCCAGTCTCAGCACTCACATGGTGTACTGGAAACTCAGCTCAAGTAGGAGGTAGGAAAAAAATGCAAGACATCAGGGCCATTAGATGTGTTTGTATATAAAGGAATGTTGAAGACACAGATTGAACAGCAACACAGAAAAGTAGAACAAGGCTGAACAAGAGGTATTAAAAAAAGGTGTGTGAGACTGCAAAGATACAGGGTTTTTTTTCTCTGCATGGGCTAGAAATGAACACCCAGTAAACTGGTGAAGGTCGGGTAGAAACTCTCATTTACTTTCTGAGCACTGGGTCAGACCCCTAGGCTTAGGTTCACCTACCGAACTTCCAGCATTTAGCTGCAGTGCCAAGGTGAAAAGTCTCCACTCTAAACACTGAGTTTCACTCTAAAATCTCTCTGTAGTCAGGGGAGAATGAAACAATTCTGCCTGCACAAAGTCTGAATTGTGCCCTGAAGATACCTGTCTGTCCTTCCTCAGGGAGGAAGCTTAGTGCAGCGCCTGAAATTAGGCAGGGTGTATCCAGAGTGTTGATTAAGAATTAACAGTGAGGTTTAATTTTATTTTCTGAATAACTTTGATGCAAATTTATTAGCCTTCAAGTCAGACAATGCTAATGCTCTTTATGCCTTATGCTAATGGGGGAAACAGCAGTTTCTATGAACTGTAATGGCAGCCAAAAGAAAAGTACTGATCAGTTGGAAAGGTTTGAATATTCTCAATATAGATTCATGCTTCAATGCCTTTCTAGAGGTGGCCAAGTAAGAAAAGTATGCCTTTTTGCATAATAAATGATTAACTGTACATCTCCAATCACATCTGGAAAACATTGCAGAGTTTCATTCTGAATAGCTGACATTCTCTGTTAATGGTTTTGTCATCGTACACTTCTTATGCCTCTTGCAAAATATTTGATAAAATATTAATGTAGAAATAAAACAACAGAAAAGTACAAAACGCAGATTTCCCAACTTTCTGATAAATCAGTATGGCTCAGCATAAGCTTCTCAACAGCTTTTTTTCCACATTTTGTAACACTGTCAGGGTAAAGCACACTTCTTTTCCTGATCTACTCTGAGACTATAGAGGGAGACTAGAAAACAGTCGGTCCCAGCCAGCAATAGGAGAAAGGGAGAGCTTGCTCAACAGCAGGACTGGAAAGGACACCCCACCCCTCTGAACTTCTGGGGAGAACATTCCTTTTCCTTGTCCATTAATGGAAGTAAACAGGGGCTTTAAAAACAAACAAACAAACAAACAAAAAAGTGAGGAAATAATAAAATATAAGATTCTGGTCAGATTAGCTGGTATTAATGAATTTCTTATACCTTCAGAACCTAAGAAGCACAATAAAGTAGGGGAGGGGTAGATGAGAGCTGCCTCTCTGCAGCAGCCAGAGGTGTGAGGCTGAGTGTGGCAAGTGGGGAATACTGGCTGCTGGGTGGAGGGGATGGATAAAATGGTTGTAATTTGTGACAGTCCTTGGGAAGAAGCAACCACAGTCTGTTCTATTCAGCCAACTTTTCAGTCAGCCTCATCTGACACAGTGCTACAATTCAACCAGAAGAAAATAAGCATTAGACAGCTATAAAAATTAAAATGATGCACCACAAAACAAAATTGTACAAATAAATTCTAACTGCTGGTTAGCACTTTCTGGTCAATATGACCATCATCACTTAATTACAGGCTTGTTTGCGGGAAGTTCAGCTTCCTATCAGCTCTAGTTTTAAATATAGCACAGTGATTAGAAACAGTTATTAATATGTTGGTGCCATTATTCCCTCCGAGTCCCCAAATGAGAAATAAGAAATCCTATTTGAAGATGAAATATGACCACTAGAGGATGCAGTCAAGATCCTGAATGAGCAAGGCATTCTGTTCCTCACTCATGCTCTACAAGACTAGACAGAAAATATAACAAATACTTTCTGGAATATTTGAGTGAATAAATGGAAATCCAGAAATCAGGGAGAATTTATCAAGTAAGCAGTGTAGCTAAAATAATCTGAAAATAAATACAGAAGCCCTGCTTTTCATTAATTTTTTTTATTCTCTTGAATATTCTGAGGGTTTTTCTTTATTTTCTTTTGTTATTTGTTCCTTCTTTCCCTCCATTATCTGTTGTCTGTCCATCCTGCCAGTCCACCTTTACCCTTTGCTAGTGGTTATCTTTCTATCCTGACAGTTAATCTCAATAATCCATTCACTCTACCAGGTGAACCTGGAATACACCCATACTGAACACTTACGGTTATCTTTGATTCAGCTACTTCTGGAACATACTAAATAAGAAACCTCTATTATTTTTAAGTCTCTCATATTTATTTCTTTACTACTTCAGTTGATTGATTTAATCTTACCCAGTCCTTCTGGCCCTCAGCCACAAACACTTGTTTAATCTTGCTTTCTCTCTCATAACCACAATTAGTCACCCACAACTAGTAGATCATCCTTATTTAGGAAATTGCTTGCAATTTTGAGAGGGCAAAAGGGATACCAACAACAACAACAACAGCAAAATCAAGGATCAAAACAGGAACTAGTGGCTGCTGATTGATATATCAGTGATGTAAAACAAACCCAACGAAAATCAACCCTTGAAAATTGTGTTTCTTAAATAGACTTGAAAGCAGACTCCAAATGCTGTAGGAAAACACAGGGAAAGGTGATGGATATGGCTCCATGATTGTCACAATACATTTAACTTAATGATGTTACAACTCAGCAATGTCTTATTTTAAACATTCAGTATATTCAGTATTTTATTTTAGAAATATAGTATTTTTCCCTCCCATAGCAACCTTCCCTTGGCTATGGTGGATGATTTTGTTCATTTATTTGCCAGTTAAGTCAGGGCTTTCTATTCTGCATATGAATATTCATCTGATTTTGCTGCTGGTATCTGCTGTTCAACTTTGGCTGAGGCCTGGATTTTACAATTGAAATCATCACACATCTTGACTTCATTGGGATAAAGGAGGTCATAAGGGTCTTCCTTCATAAACTTGGTAGAGAATGGGAGCCGGAGAGTGTAGGCTAACATATTAAAGTATATGACGTAGAATATATAATGTACAACAGCAGCTGATGAACATTACCTCTGAAGCTTAACTTTTGCATTTTTCTTTATTTTACAGTTTTAGTGCAGACTGCTAACCTCATTTTTGTGTTTAACTCTAAGTCAGTTGTGAGTAAAAAGGTTGATAATAGCTAAACTCAAGAGATTCAACTTCAAACGAAATTTTCAACATTTGGACAAAATAAAACCAGGTGTGAATATAATATCATATTGCAAAAGTAAGTGTTATTAAAGCCATTAAAGTACATCTGAATCCGGTGTTCTATGCATTTTCAAAGCTGACATTTGTAAATGTCTATCGGCAGGACTCTTGTAAATTTAAAACAGAGCATTAGGACTTGTTCTGGAATCTGTAACACCATCATATTGTATATTTTTCCTTCATAATAATTTGTAATTTTGTGTCTTTGAGAAGAGGCCATCACATTTTTATAACTGAATAGTATCTTTGTTGGTTAGCATAAATATAGTAAGAACAAAAACATTACTAAAAAAGGATATTTGTAGCATCTTGGCATAGGTATGTAGTGTCCTTGATATCACATTTTGTTACATATGCTCAATATCTGTTCTTACAAATAGTCTTAAGGATTTTTTTTTTAATTTGCTAACTGCTTTCAAGTTAAACCTGTTGTGTTTCCATCCTTTTTCCTTTGATAAATGTCGTGACGCTGTGAATCCTAGATGGCTTTTCTGTAATTTTGAAAGAAAATAGGAAAAGTTGTATTATCATTTCTGTCTATGAAATTTATTTCTCAAGTGAATGCCATACATATTTCTGAAATGAATGCCAAATGTATTTTCTAGAAGTCAGTGCTGTTGAAAGCCAAGGCAGGCAATTTATACCGTGCATAATAATTATATTAATTTTTATGGTGTGTATAAGTTACATTTTGATTAGTTTTTTGCATGATTAAAAATTTGCAAAGCCTTTATGGCCCCCAGGAGCCTACCTGTAATAAACAGCTCTCACCTTCCAAACCATAAAACGGGTCTGCAGTACTTGAACATTAGAGCTAATTGCCTTACTACATCAAAGGGAGCACCACAAGACTGAGAAAAATCACAGAAGCTGGGGGGGGGGAAGGGGGTTTGGGGAGCAGGGTGCAGTTTCACCTCTAAAGGTTATGTGTTTGTGGCTTGGTGGAGCCCTGTAAAGTTATGGCCTCAGAACTGCTGTTTGCGATTAAGTTGATGGGGAAAGTCTATCCCGCAATCTCTCCCTGCTGCTGACACAGAGTCTTTGTTCACATTCAGATTTCTCAAACTGTTGCCAGGGTCAGGCTGAGGTCAGACACCGCGATGATGTATAGGAGAACATGTCTGGGAATTTCTCTCACACTTAAAACACATACCAGAAAAACAGGAGAGAACCCTGCAAAAATTGTCTGATGAGACCCAGATGATACTGTAGCTTTTCTTTTAGTACCTTCATAATTTTCTTTCTCTTTGCCTGACACACACACAATGTTTTATTAATGTGTGCCACGATAGCCCTTACAATTTTATGTCCCCTCAAGATAAGGACACTCAGTAGCACTTTGACACTTCATTTTCCAGCCCAGGGGGATTGGGCCAGTAAATCTAGTAAAAGAAGCAATGCGTCCATTCCCAAGGATGAGTCGAAAAGGGATTGCCATCGGCTCTGCGAGGCCACAGGGCCTGACACTGGATACGAGCCTCATGTGTGAGCACTCGGCATTAACACAGCCCGAGCCAGGCATGATCACAGGCTCCCAGCATCCCCAACCACGCTCCCCCGCCACCCTGACAAACACGGCCCCACTTCCAGCTGCGACAGGGATGCCTACCATGTTTGATTAGCTATCATCACGGAGGGGGATGGGGGACTGTAGGGGGGAGAGCGCTGGAACAGCACGAGGGGGGTTTCCATTCTGATGGAAATGTCTTTTTTTTTTATATGCAATTATTTTTAAAAGAGGGGACCATCTTTCTCCCTTTATTGTTCCAAAAAGTGGACACGCATGCTTAGTCCTAGCCTATTGTATTTTGATGTCAATGCAAAACACATTGATCTGTGGTTAAGATTTTTTTTTTTTTTCCCCAAAAAATTGCAGCTGTGTTTTTCTCTTCTGATTTACAAAAGGTTTTGCAGAGAGTTGAGAATCCAAGAGGTTTGCCACATCGATCTGAGGGCTTGTTTGCCTAGGCATACAGTTTCAGTGCATGGCTGGCAAGTAAGGCACTAAGCGGCAATTTTTTTGTGCTCAGCTGCTACATATGACAGAGGATATTTCATTCGGCTGTCAGAATGTTATTAATAAAACATGGGGTGCGAAGAGGGCCACTATTTCCCCTTTCAATCACTATTGCATTTACAATGAAAATTTTATGCAGTGTGTAATTTTCAGTTAATGCTTGACACTTAAAATGTCGGTAGCTGCATTTTGTATGGTTCCTGAAGGGTTAATTGTATCATGTTCCCCGCATAAAAGCTCTGCTTATCAAAAGTGAATAGAAGAGTGTATGCAAATGTGTGTCTGTGACCTTTTGCCTTTCCAGGGTTAATTTATACGGTCATTAAAGATTTTATGAAATTGAGCGGCCTGGTGCTTCGAATCCCATTTTACCTTCACCTCCTAATTTATATAATTCCTACCTGAACTGGGAAATATGATTTTTATTTTTTTTGTGTGTGCTGCAATGAAAACAGCATGCTGTGCTGGAGGGAGTTGCAAGTCTGGTTATCTGGCATTACTCAGATTGCTAAAAATTCATTAAAAAGTGACATCAGCACAGTGAGAGACAAATGATCACAGGATGAAAAGGAACAGTGGGCCTTTCACGGATTAGTGCTACACAGCCCCAGCATAGAAGCTAACTGCATAAACAGATTAATCCACCAGTAGCAGCATAGCTAAGATTTACCGAATAATTAAATGGGCTTGAGTTACTGTGAAGATTTCCATGTAATCTAGCTGGTGTGAACACGTAAGTGAGGTGTGGGTAATTCTGCTTCTTCAGAAGCCATGTACCAAGTTGCATCATTTATCCTGAATGGCTCCCCCTGGAGACAAAATTTGAGACTTCTCCCACGAAGCCAGAGGTTTATATTTAATACAGTACCTAATACCTAATACTTACTTACTGCAATTAGCGGGATACTGCTGCACTAATAGGATTTATATTTGAATTCCCCCCCTTTTTTTTCTTTTCCTTTTTTTTTTTTTTTTTGTTGGCTCCAAGATGTGTTTTTACATGTGCCTGCTTTTGTTCCAGCCTCTGCCTTCTGTGTGTGCATGTGTGTGCGTGTGTTTTAACACAAATCATTTCTAGCCAAAGAATATGATATGACAGGCTTTCAATCTATCACAGTGGTGGAAAGGTGTGGAAAGTGAGTACTCTGGTAACAGACGTGGTCAGAATTTCTGGATAGGTTTTGAAATATTGCAAATTATTCGTAATTAATGTCCAGCATCTTTAAATTGCTGTGCTTTCCTTTTTCTCCCCCCAGCCCCTCCTTCTCCCTGTTTTGACACCCTCTGTTAGTGCTGTTCTTCTTACAGGGTATATTTTTTTTAACTGCTGTGAAATGGTCACTGAATTTGTTTTCTGAGATATTTTCTCTGCTTATCCACAGAAGAACCAGGTGAAGACACAGAAGGGTCTGCTAAAAGTACATCAGTGGCTGGGGCTGATGATAAAGACTCAAGTGAGAGAGACAATGGTGAAGGCAAAAAATCTAGTAAAGACTCTGGTAAGATGCTAGAATTTTGTCTTCCCCGTTTTTTAACTTATGAAATTCTCTTTCATTTTAAACTGTCTGGACATTCCCACTACTATTCATTGCATGTGCATTTTGCATGTGATTTCTATCAGTAGCCTCCCATTGACCTATTTTTAATCATAACCATCTGACAGGATAGATGCGGATAAGTTGAAGAATATTACAGGACGACCAGTGA
This sequence comes from Florisuga fusca, assembly GCA_038090715.1. Classification (NCBI taxonomy): domain Eukaryota; kingdom Metazoa; phylum Chordata; class Aves; order Apodiformes; family Trochilidae; genus Florisuga; species Florisuga fusca. The sequence goes on from JAAWXA010000021.1 coordinate 3,696,695, forward strand.
GATTATTTTTTAATCAAATCAGTTTGTGTGCTTGTAATTTTTTAAGCGCCTTTCATTAATCTTAGCTGTACTTGTGATTCCTCTGATGGCATATTAATTTTTCATAAGCATAGGATTAGGTACCACTTGAATTTTTTCTTCAATCAGGTTTTGCCCCCCTTTTAACCCAAAGAATGTGGCGGGTTTTGTTATTATTATTTTTGCTTCTGCTCTCTGATCAGTTACTCCCAAGAATCTGGCCTCTTCCTGGGCATTTATTTGAGGCATTTTGAAAAAAATACACAAAATCCAGTGAAAAAGTTTACAGATGATTCAGCCTAAGAAAGCGGAAATATCATTGAAAACGGATTATGGGTTGGGTAATTTTGATCTCCTGGAATATACAAAGCCTAGTAATGAAAGCTACTGTCTTTGAAAACAAAACCCCTATGTCATGACATTTACTTGTGCACAAACAAACCCAGGGCCAGCATCTGGTGTAGATACCCAAGGCTTTTTCTGTGTTTGATTTGGCAAATATTTGACTTCATCCATGCTTTTTTATGTATGAGATGGAAATCTATGGTCACAATGAATATTACATTGGCTACTTTTGCCTCACGCTATACCTAGTTACATTATGTTGGATTCACTGAAGCAGAAGAAGTGCTGAAACAGGTTGAAGCCTATTAGTTTCAGGTAGTCATATATCTTTTTCTTGTATGCCAATGACAGCAGCATACAAAGGTTGAATTCTCCGTAAAGACACATAGTTGTAGAAAAAAATTTTACATACCAGTTCCTGTACACCCAAATTCTCCCATACTATATCTTTATCTTTACATATTAAATGTTTTTAAAATTTATTTCCCACAAAAATTATCACAGATAACCCTCTCAATGCCTAATCAACTTGGAAAACTGACTTAAAGATTCCTTTTAAGCTTACTTGTGGAAGTGCTAAGGTCAGTGGCCATCACTGTTTAAAACCTCAGCTCCTCTTCAGTCACTTTATCTTTTTAGATCAAGAGACTGAAGAAAGGCTGATAATGACAAGGAGGATGTTGAGCAGTAAGCTGTTGTGGTTTAAAATGTCTGTCCCTCTTGGCTGGCTCTCCAACTTGGTAAAAACTGTCTGCAGTGCAGTAAAGTCATGCTACCAAGCTGACATGGGTCCTCCTGTGTGGTCTCATCAGGGGCTGTCATGGATGCTCACCAGGGGAGGGGTGACAGCCACCTGCAGCCTTCATTTCCCACCATACACTCTGCCCAGAGGACACTGTGAACTGCTTCAGGGAGTTTATCAGCCTGCTCTTGTTCTTCAGGCAGGTTCCATTTATAGTTTAGAAAGAATACAGTATTAAAACTCCTGGGGAAGGAAAAAAAAAAAAAAAAAAAAAAAGGGGAAAAAAAAAAAAAAAGGAGAGGAAAAGGAAAAAAAATGGAATCTAGAAAAAAATACTGAAGGGGAATTCTCAAAATTCCATCAGGATTAGCCTCTCATAAGGGCCAAGTTTAATTAGGACAAACCTATATCCAGATGCCTACTGGGTGCAGTACAAAAAACCAGCATAATTGTTCTGCATTCCTCTGCCAGCAATTACACAAATAACTTTGCTGTAAGATTAATATAAAAACAAAGGCTGAAATACATGATTGCTTTTGTGCTTTGCAGAAAATTTGTATTGTAAAACAATCTTTTAGAAACTTTTATTTTCCTATTCTAAATTAATTCTTCATATCTAATATCCAGACGATCATCTTAATTTTCATTCATCTGACAAGTATTTGTAATGACTGCATAACTGCTTATGTATAATTGAATGTTAATTTGGGCTTTCTCATGAATTGAGTGTTGCAAGTCTTGCCAAAGAAATCACGGGAAAACCAATAAATTAATCATAATACTAACAAGTTAGACAGGAAAGTGGTGTGACCCCTCTTTAGCATAGAATCTATTAGAAGAGAAAGGATTAACATGTATTTAGTAGCAGTATGTTTGTGTAAGCTGTTGTGCTGTATTGGTTACCTTATCTCCAGGAGTAGAGCTTTCAAAATGAGAATTGGCAATATACAAGTTATATTTGTTGAATATTCATTCAGAATAGAAAACCCTACTAATGCCTCATTTATATTGTCATTTAAATCTAGTGCCACTTTAGATTAATTATAATCCAAATTACAGCTCTATGCAGTGCAAGAATTAATATGGAATTTATCCAGATTAATACATTTGCATTGAAAATGTAATATGTCTCTGCCATGGCTAAGGGGAGCACTTTTTAATAAGGTAGTAAACATGAGGAAGGATGGAAATTAACCTTCATTATTGCGATGAAAATTATCCTTTCATTCTACTCTAATTAGAAAGAATACTCTACCAGTAATTATAATTTCAGAATTATTTTGAGGTTGAATAACATCATCTGATGTGTCAGAAGTCTTAAATTATGCAATCTTTATCAAATACAAGGATTCATAAATAAGAAAATAGTATTTTGGTTATGGCTTTTCCAGGATTTTTTTTTATTAGTATACATATTTTATTAACTTTTTCCTTCTTGTTAGTCACAGAGATATTTTTAATTTTTATTTTGGAGTTTCAAAAATGTTACAAAGGTGATGGCATCTGAACTGCAAAGAATTAGGTCATTTATATATTAGCAATCTTATGCAAGTTAAATAATTCTGTAACTGACAAGCAATCATTGACTTGTCTATTCCATGACACTTATTTATAATTAAACTTAGTTTGTGAGCTAAATGTATTGAAATGACATTATTCATGTAAAATAATGTCATATAATTTCTAGTATAAAATGATTTACGGTTGTGTTTCACAATTAGGAAAAAAACCCAACAAAAATGCCTCAAGAATAAAAAGTGTGTATTTAAAACCTGAATAACAATTGGATTTAGTGTTTTTCTACCACTACCTAGTAAGAATAGCATGCCAGGGGAACATCCAGCTATGAAAACAGGGCCACAAGGCATGCTTGGGACCATAATATTTTCTCTCCTCTCTCCCTCCTCCTTCAGCACCCTCCCTATAAAACTGAAACTTTGTTCAGGTTCCCTACAGGAAGCACCTTAGAACAGTGAATTCCACATGGAAAGCAGAAAGCTTAGGCATAAAGATGAGGTTCTGAGTTGGAATAGCTGGATCACTGCTTAAGGAGATGATCTGTGGTTTTGGGCACATACATCCTGGCTTGTGGGGTTCAGTTTTCAACACATGCTGGGGTGAACAATGTCCTCATGCCAGAGGGAAGAATAAGAAGAACCAAACCTTTTTTTCCACAAAGCTCACCATAAGTCACAGACTTGGTTGCTTTACTATAGGCCAGATGTAACTTTGGTTGTTTAAGAAGTAACAGTGCTTGTGGTTGAATGAATCCAGAGCAACAGCAACAACAAAAACAACAAAGCCTCTATAAATTTCAACAGTTTATATAAATATCATAGTAAACAAAGTAAAAAGCTGTGCTTTGTTATGCTGTTATTGACCCCAGAACAGTATTTTATAACTCTACTGTTTTATTATATTAACCACAAAAGAAAATTTAACCAGCCCCCTCCTCCCCACACACCCCTTGTTTTTATTGAAACGAGAACTATGTGTTTCATGATTATTATAGGCCCTTTGAAGTAATTAAGTTATTCCATCCTGTGGTGGAAGATGATGTGTAATATTAACCTTGTGTGTGCCCAGGCACACACAGAGTGCATTCCAAGCTAAATTTCACCAGCAGTTAAATAACACTGCCAAAAAAACAGTTAAATGCATTTTCATAAGTGGATTTTGGAGCACAATTTGGATCATAATTTCTGTAACAACCTGTTGAGAACAATCTATTTTAGTTTTCAATTTTTAAATTCAGCTTCCTGTATCACAGTGTCCACTTACAACAGCTGAGATTCAGGCCAGTTTGTCTTTAAAAAGGGACATTTTAAAAGTGGCTTATGATAAAGGTAAGAAACAACAGTCAGCTGTTAGATGTTTTTGACAGTTGGGAATTGAGAGAGGTTAATAATTTGAACCTATCCTTCTAAAACCTGAGACGCAGCCTTTCTCTGTTAATATAGTATGTCACTTTTTTACTTCCCATAATTCTCAGTTAAGACATCTAAATAATAATGGTGCATTGCCAGGTAAATACAGAAGGGCCAGGGAGTACTCTGCTATCATAAACCAAAGGTAATAATAAAATGGTGTCTTGTGTGATTACATCCTGTAACTTCTGCCTTTAAGCCTGGCCAGTCCTTCGGGTTGATGGCACAGCTCTGAGCAGTCTAAATGAGGCCTCCAGGATCAGTTCCTGAGAGTAAAAATTCAGTGGGGCTCCAGAAAGTGGCTTGTTCAGATATTAAACTGATATTGACAAATTGGTCATTAAAAGTAGAGAAGCATGGCAGGGATAAACTTTAATTTGATCAAGAACATGCTAAAATTACTGGTATAAATTACACCAAAAGAAATTATTAGCAATTTAGGAGTGAAAACAATGTGTGGGGAAATCACCATTAATGTGTAAGTCATAAAATATCTTTATGTTTTGAACATCCTTCAGAAATTGTCCCTGTGTGATTCAACTTTCAATTTTTTATTTTTCTACCATGAGGAGTTGATATTTACCTTAAAAAACATTATCTTATTTTACTTCTCTTTAATATTGCTCTTTTGATACCAAATATTGCACAAAGCCTATGTGAAAATAATAAAAAAGTTCTTGGTTTTGTCTACAGAAAAACACAAGTGTTTTCTTTGTTCACGTTTACTTTGTTGCCAAAATATCCATGACCTTATTTTTAAATTAATCCTAGGTTATTGTGCAATGAGGTTCAATTTGTTCATTTATATGAACTTTATGTGGATTGAAAAAAATCAAGATAAATCTTCATGCACAGCATACAATCAGATTACCCCTGGACTATATATTTACGTTGGGTCTGATAGCAATCAATGGTTTAGCTTCATTGCATTTCAAGATGTATTTGCACCCAGTGTCCAGTGATAGTGTCCTCACCCTGGAAATAATTTAGTTGCAAATTGACTGGAAGATGGTGAAAATTGAAAGTTAAAATTAGAAATACTCATAATAAACAGCAGAAAAAAGGTCAGATGATGCCGCACTATGATGAGATTGGAATGGTTGGTAAATGAGGTTTTGTGTTTGTCGTGAGATGTATGTGACATGCCTACCCAATGCTCTTGTAATATCCAGCCTAGCAGAAGAGATTATCTGGCAAATTGACGCTGGAAAGAATTTTCTGATGGACTGGGAAATTAGAATTGCACTCTTTTCTTTGATGTGTGCAAGACTGGGCCACATTACACAGCTAGTTCAGGCATAATATTAAATGTAGTATTTAATACTTAATAGTAGAGTTATCTATAGAAAACAATTATATTCTGGTTTTGATCACAAATGCCAGACTATAAAAACTCACAGTGTAAACATCTAAGGCAATCCCAAATGACTGATCTTTGTATATAATTAATATTAAGTTAGCTCTGAAATCCTATTCTCCACAGTATTTCTTTTAAAGCCTCACTATATTTAGCTTTAGAGTTGTAACCAGTCAGGAGTTATCAAAACAGGACAATAATCATATTGCTCAGACAATTTAGAAAAGAGAGAGGGTAATTAAACAGCAGCAAATTAATTATTTTGGAAAACAGGCTTTTTAAGCAAAGCTGATTTGTTTTAATGTAATACACAAATTCATGCCAAGCTGCTAAAGAAAGCACATTATTGATTAATCTTTCAAGGCAACCTAAGGTTATCTAAACAGTAGAGAAGAGTCCATTTTCAAATGTATTTATAGAGTCCCCATCAAGGATGAAAATGTAGTTTCACCTTTGTGCTTTTATTCAACTACATTTTTTCCCAGAAGTTAAAAAGAAAAAAAAAAAGGAAAAAAAAAAAGAAAAAAAAAAAAAAAAAAAAAAAAAAAAAAAAAAAAAAAAAAAAAAAGAGAGACCCTCAGAGACAATACAGATCTCTGGAATCACATCCTTTTTTAAAACCACAATAAGTTTTAAAATATTTTCTTCAAAATTATGTTTTTTGTACAGGAGTAGTCACACCAGAGAAGGAACCTAAAGTGAACACAGTGGTAGGGGCACAACAGCTTCTTCTGGCAAAAGAAGAGGATGGTGCAGCTAAAAAATCAAAGCCTCCAGAGGACAATAAATTTTGTCATGAGCAGGTAAAGGAAAATGTAACAATTTAATTGTATTCTAGAACCCTTTCAAATAACTCAAGAATGAAACAGATGATATGCTGTTAAAATAGCAATATCAGCAAGTTATAAAAATCACACTAATAGCCTGCATCTTAATTTGATTTTTTTTTTTTTTTTTTTTTCAGTTCTATCAATGTCCTTATTGTAACTACAATAGTAGGGACCCAAATCGTATCCAGATGCATGTCCTGTCACAGCATTCAATGCAACCTGTTATCTGCTGCCCCCTCTGCCAGGATGTCCTCAGCAACAAAATGCATCTCCAGCTTCATTTAACCCATTTGCACAGTGTGTCCCCTGACTGTGTGGAGAAACTGCTCATGACAGTAAGTGTTCCCAATACTGGCTCATGTGCCACAGAAATGTACTTAGGCCTCTGGGCAATGTGTTTGTTGTGTTATAACATTCAGGTAGGCTGAGGAGCAGAGGGGGTTGGCATTTCTAGATTCTGTTGCCAGCTCATCCAGTCTCTGATATCCCTTGGGAAATTGACTGAAGGTGGGTTTCAAAGATGCTGAAAACCTGCAGTTCCTCATTGATATAAACCTTGGAAATATCAAGCCTGTTAGTGTCTCTTAAAAGCACACCTGGAAATTGGGCCTAATAATATCCAGGTCTCAGAGGTATTCTGACTCCTGTTTGAAAAATCACAGGAATTCCCTGTAGAATGTATTTCCCAAATGTAGAAGAATTCCTGTGTGTAGCTGGGCTGCACTTGCATTGCATTACATGAAATTCACTGTGAAACATCAATAGTGAAGCTAGCTGAAGAACACAATTGTTTTATTTTATCGAATATATTGTTTCTTACTTTCCCATTCTGCATAAAAGACCCTTTAGTGTTTTTCTGATTAAAATGTGAATATGAAACAAAAAAAAAAATGTTTGACAATGAAAAGAGATTGGAAAATTTAATCTGCATCATCTACATTGTTGTAATTTCTAAAACAAATATTTTCTGTCCATATCTGAACTCTCTGATGACAAAATAAATACCATTTATAGCAAATTTTTCTTCTCTGGGACAGTAATATATATAATTTTTTAAAAAAGTCCTTCCCTCCCCCCAAAAATCAGTGTCACTAATCCTCTGATAGGATGCTAATTATACCATTTCTAAATTCCAGACATACTGAGACAAGGGCTTTTAAAATACGACTAGAAAAGTTTTCCAATAGGGAATGGTATAAATACATACAGATATATATAAACACACACATATATGTATGTATATAAATCTTATCTATCCGAGTAAAGATTTAAAATAATCTGTTAGACTTTTAAAAAGGAACAATGGATATATTTCTATACATATCTAGTAATGTGTGTAGCTTCCATTATTATAGTAATTTACTATTCAGAAATGTCTCCTACGGATATTCTTGTTATCTCTGTATGAAGTAAGGAAATACTATCCATATGTTGGAGACAAGGAGCTGCAGCACATTCTGAACTGATTTACTCAAGGTCATTTAGACAGAACCTGGCAGCGCAGGAGTTTGAACCCAGTCCTGCTAAGTCTTAGACTGAACCCCAAGACAATCCTTTCTTTCAGATATGAGTATGTTTTAAAGAGCTAAGTACAATGAAAACACGAAGTGTTGAGCAAATATTCATGTCAACTAAATGGAGCACTATCAGAAGCCTGTAATAGTACATCCTTCAAAGATTTCTGCCATTAACTTGAAAGCATAACACAACAGGTAAAGCAGTCTGAAGAAGATACATAAGGAATTCAAGACAAGAAAGAGAAAAATCTTATTTTAAATGGAAATAATGTGCTATTTCTGTATGGAAACAAAATTTTCTTTCAAATATCATGAAAGGTCCACCGTTTGTTTAAAAAACAATACAGGGGAATAACAGGGAGAATGCCTTTAGACAAGAACTGACTGGTGACCATATCTCAACATGATCTTCCTCTTTGGAGGATGTCCAAGATTTCCCCTTATAAATCCAAGCAACCTGACATAGCCACTAAAACTTTCTTTGGGGTGACAGTGTATGTAGTTCTATCTTATCACCTTATTCTGGATTATTTTAAGTTGATTCCACCATGGGACACCTGATGCTCTGGATTTGGGGTCTGTCAAAAACTGTTATCAAGGACTGATAGTCTTTAATCCATATATGGTGGATCTTGTGGTTATAATTTCATACTTTTGCACAGTATTAAATAGTGTGACTTTTCCTGTAGTAATACTCTGTTCTTGATTTTCAAAGGTTCCTGTACCAGATGTCATGATGCCCAATAGTATGCTATTGCCAGCAGCTGCTTCAGAGAAATCTGAACGTGACACACCTGCAACCATTACAGCTGAGGGATCTGGGAAGTATCCAGGTAGGCAAGAAAAAGCCCAGATATGTAAAAATTAGGTATGGGCAATTTAGAAACCACTTGCTTCTTAGTAAATTGGATCCTTTTCTGGCTTTTGTGTAGCCACAGGAATAAAAAGAGTAAAATAACCAGGGGCTGAATTTGGCTGACTTTACTCATGCAGAGCTACTAGGATACATAAGTATGGCACGTGTATGTGGCAGTGGCCTAGACAGTTTTAAGGTATGACTCTCCTTGTTTAACCAACAAATCAGACCCAGTCTTGAAAGACAGTGGCACTTTCATCAACATCAGTGTGGAATGTTAGGCAAATGTACCTTCCCAATAGCAGGTTTCTTACCCTGAACCCTTACTGTACTCTGCTGGGAAACTGCTTTGCTGCCTCTCACAGCATGCTCCATCCTCTGTCCTCAGACCACTTTCCTCCTCCTTTCTAATCACCTGTCCTATCTATTTATGCCATTTTTAATCCCTTACTCTTTCCTACTTCTTTGTTTCTTTTTCTTGTTTGGTGCATCTATTGTACCAATAAACTCCCACCTTATGCCAAAGAGAAGCCTTCTGCCACTCCTGGGCCAACTTGCCACTGCCATTTTGACCGTCATATTCAGATTGTATTACTTTTTTTATCCTCATGTTTTTCTTGTTTGCTTTATCTCTGGGGCAAGGATGGGTTTCTATATTTTGTTAGGCTAACACATGGCATACCAGGTGCCTCTCTTGATTTCTGATGAAAGAACCCAACTAACACTATGTGCTATTTTCCTCTACTTGTGTAAAAGACACTTTAACTTTTTTTAACTAGGTGAAAGTCCTGTGGATGAGAAAAGTACCCCTGGGATTGAGGAATCAAAACCTGGAATGGAAATTAAGACAGAAGAACAGAAGCCACCTAAGGAATCTACTGAAATGCCAGACTGGAATAAGAACAGCAGTAAAGATATAAAGGCCACTGACTCAGTGACGGATCAGCTAAATGAACAGCAGAAGAAGCAACAGCTCTCTGTTTCTGACCGCCACGTCTATAAGTACCGGTGTAACCATTGTAGCTTGGCTTTTAAGACTATGCAGAAGCTTCAGATACATTCCCAGTATCATGCTATTCGGGCAGCTACCATGTGTAGCCTTTGCCAGCGTAGCTTCCGTACATTCCAGGCTTTAAAAAAACACTTGGAAGCAGGCCACCCTGAACTCAATGAAGCTGAACTTCAGCAGCTGTGTGCATCTTTACCTGTCAACGGTGAACTCTGGGCAGAAAGTGAAAGTATGGCACAAGATGATCATGCACTAGAACAGGAAATAGAAAGAGATTATGAGATGGACCAGGAAGGTAAAGCAAGTCCTGTAGGAAGTGATAGTAGCTCTATTCCAGATGAGATGGGCTCAGAACCAAAGCGGACCTTACCTTTTAGAAAAGGGCCAAATTTTACTATGGAAAAATTTCTAGATCCATCTCGCCCATATAAGTGTACAGTATGTAAAGAGTCTTTCACCCAAAAGAACATTCTCTTGGTCCACTATAACTCGGTGTCCCATCTACATAAACTCAAAAAGGTTTTGCAGGAAGCATCGAGTCCTGTCCCTCAAGAAACCAACAGCAGCACTGACAACAAACCCTACAAATGCAGCATATGTAATGTTGCGTACAGCCAAAGTTCTACATTGGAAATCCATATGAGATCTGTGCTTCATCAGACAAAGGCAAGGGCTGCAAAATTAGAACCAAGTGGTAATATAAGTAGCGGAAATAGTGTAGCAGGGAATGTTAATAGCCCCAGCCAAGGAGTTCTAGAATCTATGAGCTTACCAGCAGTTAACAGCAAAGAAACACATTTAGATGCCAAAGAATTAAATAAGAAGCAAGCTTCTGAGTTAATTTCTGCTCAGCCTACCCATCACCCACCCCAGTCACCAGCACAACTTCAAATGCAACTACAGCATGAACTGCAACAGCAAGCTGCATTCTTTCAACCCCAGTTTCTAAACCCAGCTTTTTTGCCTCACTTTCCAATGACGCCAGAAGCACTGCTGCAGTTTCAACAGCCTCAGTTCCTTTTTCCATTTTATATACCTGGGACAGAATTTAGCTTAAGCCCAGATTTGGGTTTGCCTGGTTCTGCCACATTCGGTATGCCTGGGATGGCTGGCATGACAGGATCACTGCTGGAAGATCTGAAGCAGCAGATACAAACTCAGCACCATGTTGGCCAAACCCAGCTACAGATACTGCAGCAACAAGCACAGCAGTATCAGTCTACCCAACCCCAGCTTCAGTCCCAAAAGCAGCAGCAGCAAACTAGCAAGCTAATGAAAGCAGAGCAAAATACTCTAGTTAGTGCAGATTGCCAGCTGATAAAGGATATGCCATCATATAAGGAGTCAGAAGAAATATCTGAGAAACAAGAGAAGCCAAAGCAAGAATTTACTAATGAGAATGAAGGACTAAAAGAAAACAAAGATATGAAGAAGCCAAAATCCTCAGAACCAGCCATCCCACCACCCAGAATAGCTTCTGGAGCAAGGGGGAATGCAGCCAAGGCTTTGTTGGAGAACTTTGGGTTTGAGTTAGTCATCCAATACAATGAGAACAGACAAAAAGTGCAGAAAAAAAGCAAGACTGGTGAAGGTGAAAACACAGACAAGCTGGAATGTGGAACCTGCAGTAAGCTCTTCTCCAATATTCTTATTCTGAAGAGTCATCAAGAACATGTGCATGGACAGTTTTTTCCATATGGAGCATTAGAAAAATTTGCCCGACAGTACAGGGAGGCATATGACAAGCTTTATCCAATTTCTCCATCTTCTCCAGAAACACCACCACCTCCACCACCACCTCCTCCACCACCGCCTCCTCCTCCTCCTCCTACTCCTTCTCAGCCTTCTTCAGGTGGGGCTGGAAAAATTCAAAACACAACTCCTACTCCTTTGCAAGCTCCACCACCCACACCACCACCTCCTCCTCCTCCACCACCACCACCACCTCCACCACCACCATCAGCCCCACCTCAAGTCCAGCTTCCTGTTTCACTTGATCTCCCACTTTTCCCTCCAATTATGATGCAGCCAGTGCAGCATCCTGCATTGCCTCCTCAGCTTGCTCTCCAGTTGCCACCAATGGATACTTTATCGGCAGATCTTACCCAGCTTTGTCAGCAGCAGCTGGGATTAGATCCCAATTTCCTGAGGCACTCTCAGTTCAAGCGTCCTCGCACAAGAATCACTGATGATCAGTTAAAAATCTTGAGGGCTTATTTTGATATCAACAATTCTCCAAGTGAAGAGCAGATCCAAGAAATGGCTGAGAAATCTGGTCTTTCACAAAAAGTTATCAAGCACTGGTTTCGTAATACACTGTTCAAAGAACGACAGAGAAATAAAGATTCTCCATATAATTTCAGTAACCCTCCCATAACAGTATTGGAAGATATCAGAATAGACCCTCAACCTTCAGCTGTGGAACCTTACAAGTCTGATGCATCCTTCAGCAAGAGATCATCTAGGACTCGGTTTACTGACTACCAGCTTCGTGTCCTCCAGGACTTCTTTGACACAAATGCCTATCCAAAGGATGATGAAATCGAACAACTTTCAACTGTACTTAATCTACCTACTCGAGTTATTGTTGTATGGTTCCAAAATGCACGTCAAAAGGCTCGCAAAAGCTATGAAAATCAAGCTGAAACTAAAGACAATGAAAAAAGGGAACTGACAAATGAGCGTTACATTCGAACTAGTAACATGCAGTATCAGTGCAAAAAGTGCAGTGTGGTTTTTCCAAGGATCTTTGATTTGATTACACACCAGAAAAAGCAGTGTTATAAAGATGAAGATGACGATGCTCAAGATGAAAGCCAAACTGAAGATTCTTTGGATGCCTCTGATCAAACAGTGTATAAGAACTGCACGGTTGCTGGCCAAAATGACTCATCAAAAAGCCTGGCAGTCACAGCGGCAAGCTCTGGCTCTGGTTCTAGTACACCTTTAATTCCATCACCCAAACCAGAACCTGAGAAGGCTTCTCCTAAACCTGAGTCCACAGAAAAACCAAAACAAAATGAGACCATCTCTAAACAAACTGATGTAATTTCCCAAAGCAGCAAACCAATACAGTCTACTCCAGTAACCTCTTCTGACCCTCAGCCCTCAGCTTCTCAACCACAGCAACAAAAACAGTCACAGATAGTAGGGAGACCTCCTTCTGCATCACAAACCACACCTGTTCCTTCCAGTCCTTTACCAATTTCAATGACTTCTCTACAGAACAGTCTACCTCCTCAGTTATTACAGTACCAATGCGATCAGTGTACAGTTGCCTTCCCAACTCTAGAACTTTGGCAGGAACACCAGCACATGCATTTTCTAGCAGCCCAAAATCAATTTCTTCACTCACAGTTTTTAGAGAGACCAATGGATATGCCATATATGATATTTGACCCAAATAATCCTTTGATGACTGGGCAGTTACTTAATAGTTCTCTTGCTCAGATGCCACCACAAACTGGCTCATCCCATGCGGCACACCCTGCTACAGTTTCTGGTTCCGTGAAACGAAAGCTGGATGATAAAGAAGACAATAACTGTAGTGAGAAAGAGGGAGGAAACAGTGGAGAAGATCAGCATCGTGATAAGCGTTTAAGAACTACAATTACCCCAGAGCAGCTGGAAATACTCTATGAAAAGTACCTATTAGATTCCAACCCCACCAGAAAGATGCTAGATCACATTGCACGTGAAGTGGGACTGAAAAAGAGAGTTGTACAAGTCTGGTTTCAAAACACAAGAGCCCGAGAAAGAAAGGGACAATTCCGTGCAGTTGGTCCAGCCCAGTCCCATAAAAGGTGTCCTTTTTGTCGAGCTCTGTTTAAAGCAAAATCAGCTTTGGAAAGTCACATTCGCTCACGACACTGGAATGAAGGAAAACAAGCTGGTTATAGTTTACCTCCAAGTCCTTTGATATCAACTGAAGATGGAGGAGAAAGTCCGCAAAAATACATATTTTTTGACTACCCATCATTGTCATTAGCAAAAACTGAATTATCAAGTGAAAATGAATTAGCTTCCACAGTGTCAACTCCCATTAGCAAGAATGCAGAAATGTCACCCAAGAACCTCTTAAGTCCTTCTTCTTTTAAAGCAGAGTCTAGTGAGGATATAGAAAATCTGAATGCGCCTCCTGCTGACTCTGGATACGATCAAAACAAGACTGACTTTGATGAGACTTCATCAATTAATACAGCAATTAGTGATGCCACAACAGGGGATGAGGGGAACAATGAAATAGAAACCATGACTGGCAGTTCAGGGGATGCAAAACCTGCATCACCTCCCAAAGAACCAAAACCACTTGTGAATGACACTCTACCAAAAGCTGCAACTACACCTACAAACGAGAATACCGATGATAAGTTTCTCTTTTCCTTAACGAGCCCCTCAATACATTTCAGTGAAAAAGATGGTGACCATGACCAAAGTTATTACATTACTGATGACCCTGATGATAATGCTGACCGCAGTGAAACTTCAAGCATAGCTGATCCAAGTTCACCTAACCCATTTGGAGCTAGCAATCCCTTTAAATCCAAAAACAGTGATCGGCCAGGCCACAAACGTTTCCGAACACAAATGAGTAACCTTCAGCTTAAAGTTCTTAAGGCTTGCTTTAGTGACTACCGGACTCCAACAATGCAGGAATGTGAAATGCTAGGGAATGAGATTGGCCTGCCCAAACGTGTGGTCCAGGTCTGGTTTCAAAATGCCCGGGCTAAAGAAAAGAAGTTTAAAATTAATATAGGGAAGCCATTCATGATAAATCAGACTGGACCTGATGGGACAAAGCCAGAATGTTCTCTATGTGGCGTGAAATATTCTGCGCGTTTGTCCATAAGAGATCATATCTTTTCCAAACAACATATAACAAAAGTGAGAGAAACTGTGGGAAGTCAGCTAGATCGGGAGAAAGATTACTTAGCTCCTACAACAGTTAGACAGCTGATGGCACAGCAAGAGTTGGATCGCATAAAGAAGGCTACTGATGTGCTAGGATTAACAGTACAGCAGCCAGGCATGATGGACAGCAGTTCTCTTCATGGTATCAGTTTACCAGCAGCTTATCCAGGACTCCCTGGCCTTCCTCCTGTTCTTCTGCCTGGAATGAATGGTCCATCCTCCTTACCAGGATTTCCACAAAGTTCAAACAGTAAGTCTATAAGGGGATGATTTTCTAAAGCTATTAATTTGATCAACAACAAACAAACAAGAAAACAAGAAAGAAAAAAAGAAATTAATTTTAATTGAATTCTAAATGACAGAAATGTTTTTAGTCAGTATTAGGTATCTGTTACAAAAGCAACATAACAATAGCCTCGTTATGCTTTTTTGTTTGTTTTGAATGCTGCTCCTTTAGGCAAAAATTGGATTAGAATTTTGCCTGTACATTTTTTGAACAGAAATATTTAAAGTAATATCTGGTGAAGCACAAAATAGTACTTTCCAAATTGTCAGTTCATTAGGCATTTGTACCACCCCACAGACCAATGCAACCTGTTGTTTAATTCAGAATAAATATTTAAAATAAAATGCTGCCTAAAACCACCTTCTGAATAATACTTCTGAATAATTGCTTGCTAAGATAAGAAGTTTCTTACTGAATTTAGTGATTTATAATTGTGGTGTCATGACCTAAATACGAGGAACTGCTGAGGATCTCCTATCCCTACTTTGTAAAGTCATTGCAGACATACACCACTTCATTTGGGCTTGGACTTTCAATTGAACACGTAGCTGTTTTGAAGCTGTTTTCCTTACATTGGAAAGCACTTCCTCTTGCAAGAAGTTTCATTGAGGTAGGACAGTCAAGTTTTGCACAGAGTTAGTTGTTTAATACTCAAAGAATGAACCTGATTTATTTTCTTGTATAGGGCTCCAACTTTGCAGCCAGAGTTCACTGTGAGCACAGCCTTGCAAACTGAAACTCTCCCATTCATCTTCTAACTTTTCACATTCACATCAAATATGTGCACAGCAAAGTTAGGGAGCTGATTAAGACCCCTCACCTCATTTTATCCAGTAAATCCACTTGCTGTTTATCTCTGAATTTCGATTTAGAAAGCAACTCGTGTTGCCAAGTAAGGTATGGACCTAATCACCAGTGTTGTTAGACATACCAAGTCTGTAGCAATGTCTTCTCTGATACCCAGTTGAGCTTTGATTGATGATGATCATGTTATTGTTTCCCTAAGTGGTGATCAAATCATCTTGTTTTTCTCTTCATTGGATCAGAATGGCTTTCCTCCACAATGGAGTCTCTGGCTGAGTGCCCTCTGGCTTTTGTCAAACAGTTATTGGCACAGAGAGTACATATAAAGGAAATATAAAGTTGCTATATTTCCTTCTTAATGGCATACAGTGTCCAGGTCCAAAAATGGCTGGTCATTGTTCATTAAAATTATATATATGGTTTCTTCATATAACTTTGCTAAATAGCTTTGGTTTAGTTGACCTTCAGGTAAAACAAGCCCCAGGAAACTCAGGCTTTTTCTGTACTATTAGATGAAATTTTCTTGGGAAGATAGTACATTCTTTTACTTTCAAAACCACAAGTCCCCATGCAAAGGGAGTCTTGGAAATAGTTGTGGAGCCATGATAGCCTCTCAGCTGTACTCTGGAGTTCTTTTGGTGAATTCTAGTTGACTCAGGCCACAACAGTGCCAGCGACTGTTCTTACTGTTTATCTTTACACGTTTTAGTTTCAGTTTTAGGGAAATTTTCCCTCGTACCTTAACTTGCCAGTGTCAAAGGAGCCCTAGAGTCTGTAAACTGTCCTTTTAATAATACAAAAGATATTATTATGAACCATAATTTTTTTCAGATTTTCTAATTTCCACCAAATACTTCTTTGGTGTTACTAATTATTTAAATCATTAGTACCATAGCATACACAGTGCACTGCCAATTCAGATAGGTTTTTGCCCTCTTTCATCTTGCAACTTCTTAAGGTTAATTAGCCCATTCTGGGCAAAGACCACTGTGTAATCTGGCTAGTAGAATCTTGTTGTTTACTTTTTCCTCATCCACATGCTAAATAGCCTCTACATTCCCTTTTGTTGCCTGGAAAATACTTGGATGCATAAATCTCCATTCCCTAATGACACGTAATGGAGCAGTCATAGTAAATGGAAAAAAATAGATTATTTTAATCATTCATAATGGAAAACCAGTAATATACTCAGATGTTCTTTAGTATGTACTCAACACTTGTACTTTCTGCACTTAATTAACCTGTTTCTGTTTTCTTCTCTACCCCTCTTTGGCTGTGAGTTCACACTCATTTGGTGCTGAGAATTGTTTAAGAAGAATCTTTTGGAAGCCAGATTCCAAGCA
Organism: Florisuga fusca; assembly: GCA_038090715.1. Classification (NCBI taxonomy): domain Eukaryota; kingdom Metazoa; phylum Chordata; class Aves; order Apodiformes; family Trochilidae; genus Florisuga; species Florisuga fusca. The sequence goes on from JAAWXA010000021.1 coordinate 3,713,640, forward strand.
AGCTTTTCTTTGGCTATGGTTCTTCTAGCATTGTCTATATTCTCAGACAGCAGGACAATTGTTTTTCATCATTTTTTGCATGAAGGATTTTCTGACACTAACTCCCTGATTACTCACTCTCCTATGCTTCAAGTCCACTTCTTGTGAATCCCACTGCAAGTATTTCATTTCTTCTCTTTCGAGCGCAGTCCTGAAAATGCACTTGGGAAGAAGTTTCACTGGGATTGCTCATATTCAAATAATTACCTGTTTTCACTGAAACTTACAGGGTTGGTAACTGTATTTCCTGTGGCAGAGCCCATCTATTCTGTCCTACATGTTTGTTTAAAGGACAATGTCAACAGTAGTAAGATCTTCACTTTTATAGAATACGTTTCTTGTTTGCTAAGAAAGGGTGAAACTATAATAGTGAACATCACATTTAAAATTGTCTTTTGTGTTTCTCTTTACTCATGATAGACAGAGAAATAAGGCCTATTAATTTCACTGATTAATGCAAGATTATAAGGGATTTCAATTTCATATTCTTGCATCCAGTGTTGTTTATGGTTTTCCAAAAAGGTACAACACCCAGCCAAGTTTTGCAAAATACTACTCTTTTTTTTAAATGCAACACTTGCTTTTATAAAACATTTGAAATAGAACACTTGGAAATAATGAAATAAATCACGAAAGATGGAAATAAAGCTACAGTTCATATCTTCTTCATGTAGTGCTCAAACTGGACTTTCATTTGCAAAGATAATTAGATTTGTCAAAGTAAGATAGCTTCATTTCTGAATGAAAGGATCCATTTACTTTAAATTCCATTATTTTGTTCTAAAAATAAAGGTGGGTTTTAATATCAGAATTATTGTGTAGTTCCAGGATGATTATGTCAAAGAATCTTCTCACCTGTGGGATATATTTCTCTTCATAATGTAATTATACCAGCTTGTGATCATCAAATGCTGAGCAAGGTCTCAAAATTACTGCTGCATTTACTCAGCATAATTCCTAACATGGAGTTATTTGGTGGAATTCTAATTCATGCAGAATTTTAGTTCCAGCTTGTCTTCAGTCTTCAAGCCCCTTCTTGTTTTCTAGGTAACTGTAGATAGAAGAGTTCACCTGCTGTTTTCAGCTGTTCCTAAAATTCATTCTCTTTTCTTCTTAGGTTTGTGTTTTTCCCTATGATCCCTTGCAGAAAACTAGTGCTTCATCTTGCTTCTCGCTACCAATACTGGTGCTATGAACCTTTTAATGTCATCATTACCATAGGTTCTTTGCACATCACTTAAGCCTGACCTTCCTTGAAGATTCACAGCAGCTTTTTCCAAGAATGCACACATCACTGGCTAATATGTACTTAGTGTTTTTTTTAAATCTTATCAAGAGAGAAATTTGATTCAGCAGCAATTACTTTCCTTATTATTGAGGCACTAAATTCTGTTCTCTGTTTGCTTTTGGCCCATTGGACGCCATTTCACTTCTATATTTTTAGCCCTCTTATTCCTTCAAGAGAAAGAGAAGTCTCTCCTCTTTGATAGTAATTTAAAAGGAAGAGTTAGCAGGATTAATGCATTTTTCATGATTACTGAATTTTCTGTTCTACATCTCTGGAAATGGGGTATTAATTACGTCAAGTTTTCCTCATTCAGTTTTGGAAACCCTCCATTCCACTTTTAACTTCCAATAAAACAGGTGGATTTCACTGTTGTATTGCAGCCTATCTGGGTATTTAACAGAATTATGTGCATTTGAACTAAAATCTAAAGAATATCTGTAAAATAGACTAGATCTTGGCTGCTCTGGGCATCATCAGTGTGAGCAGATAAAGATAACATAATGTGCAAGGATTGAGGAGGTTAAGAATAGCAAGAAATCAGAGAAATCCTAAGTAAGTGACAAGCCTAAATAACCACGACAAAGCTGGAGCAGCAGTTCACACTAATTGCATCATTCATGCATTTTCCATCTACAGTATTTATCATTTAATACATTTTCAGCAAGCTCCACACACAATTGCCTGTTACTTCCTGTTGAAAGCGTAGGGGCAAGCAATAGCATCTTCAACGTTACTGTGCAGTGAATGTGGCAATTACCCACTTTTTAATTATAACTGTTGTGACTTGTTTCACTGTGCTATCTAATCCATGCTCACAATGCATTTTAACTCCTTACTGTTCCCCTAACATTAAATAGGAGTAATGACATGGTGACAAACATTAAATGGTCTCTTTGTTAAATCTGATAATTATTTCCTTTGAATCCTAATTGCTTTATTCCTAAGTAATGCTAAGCACCTGGATATTGATGATTTAAACATTATTCCTATTCACTCCATTAGTGCTTCCTAGTAGCTAATACCCATCTAACCTCCATTACAGACCCAGCATTATTGTTCTCTTATCCATGCACTGGTAGGCTGCTCCTGACAGTGCTTCTCTTTCAGTTTTCTGCGTACTGCACACTATACATGTTATTTTTCTCTAGCAAACTTACTTGTCTGAAAAAATGACGATGCATGTAATGTACAGCCTCTTACACTTAGCTGCTTTTTCTATCTGGTGCTATCATTTAATTTTCTGACCATCTATACATCTCACAGAAGTTGCTTTTTAATAGACTGTTACCAGCCACTGCACTATATCTGGTACTTGAAACAGAGAAAAGATTTCTTTCATTAAGTTATGAGGCATACTTCTTATGTGTATGCACCCTCCAGACAGAACGAGTCCATCCTTAGGTTGCTTTCTCTAATGAGGTGGAGGACGTCATGCCTGCATGCCTCAAGTAAACGGAGAACAGCAGCCTTTCTGTGTCAAAGTACTTTAGTGCTATTACACTTATTTCCCAGCAAATACTGCATTGACCTGATTGTTATGGTAAAGAAAAGGTCTGTTCAACTCTAAAAAATGAAAATGTAAGCTGTGTGGTGTTTTCCTAATGAATAGTGTTGACCTGATTGCTTGTTCTATTAGTTTTTGGAATGGTCATTTCCTGTTGATATTTACTTATCTAAACAGCTTTCTTTATTTATTTATTATTATTGCATTTTCCCCCAGCAATTTGGATAAAGATTCCTTTTTATTTGAGAGCTAATTACTTGTAGTGAGCACCATAATTACCAGATTTCTTAGGTGAAGGATGTGTGGGTTATATCATCCCAGAGGCATGATAAAAATTAGTTAAAATGAACAACGAAGTAGAGATCTCTCAAAGTATCAATTAGAGGGAAGCACTCTCACTGTGCTTAATGCTTCTTTTCTAATAATCTACTACTGAGACTGTGGAAGAAAATGAACAAAGAAGGAAAGTGATATTTCTACAGGTATGAGTCTGATCCTGCCAATGGAGATGGGTTGACTCCCTCAGCCTTTTCTTGTGTATTTCTATAGGCAGAAATATTCATGCATGACCCCCATCTTAGAAGATTTAGGATTATAAAGTTGGTAAAAGCTATTATTTTAATGTAGATTGTATATTATTAACTTAAGGCTGTATGGCTCACAGAAGTGTGCTAAAAGCCATTTTAAAATATGGTTTATTCATGTCATTGGTAATTCTGGAACACATGAGAAATGCTGAGTGTTACAAGACGTATTTTGCCTTGTGCACTGATGACAGTCCTATTTTTGTTGTTTCCAGCTTTAACATCTCCTGGTGCAGGCATGCTTGGGTTTCCTACTTCAGCTACTTCGTCTCCTGCCCTGTCTCTCAGCAGTGCCCCCTCCAAACCTTTGCTGCAGACTCCACCACCACCACCTCCACCACCACCTCCTCCTCCTCCTCCTTCCTCTTCCTCTTTGTCAGGACAGCAGACAGAGCAACAGAGCAAAGAATCTGAGAAAAAAAATACTATTACTAAGCCAAACAAGGTCAAAAAAATCAAAGAGGAGGAATTAGA
>JAAWXA010000021.1:3722528-3757334 GCA_038090715.1 Florisuga fusca
TGAAGGAAATAAAAATTACCTCTCCTGTCTTCAGAGTGGCCACAACTATTTCAGTTTACAATAATAAAGTCAGAGAAAGTCGAAGAAAGAAGTTGGCATTTTGAGCTGATTTCAGTTACTCAAACAGCAGGGCATTTAACACGCTAACCTTTTGCCTCTGAGATTGTGCTTTAAGTTTGAGGCCAAGTTCAAGTCCTCACCAAAATAAGCTTGCTGATCTTTGTTCAGTCCCTAGTGACTGCCTGTCCACATCTCAAAAACTGCTCAGTAAACATGATTTAAAAAAAAAAAAGTCACCATCTGAGAGCTGCAGGGTCTGCACAGTAAATATAATTGAGTTACAGTCTATAGCTTAAATAATATAGCTCTCATAACATAGTTCATAGTACAGTTCTAATATAGTGTATAGTCTTTTTTTTTTTTTTTTTTTTTTTTAAAGTCTACTGCTTAATTTTCATAAACATGTCAAGCTATGTTATGGTATGCAGTTACTGGCTAGCCAACCAAGTATGTTCTGAATGCAGTGTTAAATTTTGGAAATAAAGGCTTGAACTCTCCCATAGACCTAACTGAAAATAAACATGACTGATCTTAATCCCTAGTCCTGTACAGAGCATAAAGCCACCAGGTTTTCTAGATTTCATCACACTTAATAGCCTCTGCTTCAGCGCAGTTCACATATGCTGTATTGGAGTCTTGCTCATCCTGAGTTGGATATGTTCAGTGTGTTGGGTTCACTTCTGGGTAGAGACTCTCTGCCTTTAACTTACATGGAATGCTTTTTCCACAGTCCACTGAAATTTTCTTCAATGACCCTTGGATGCTGTGCTGTATTTTACTGTTTCAAAGTGGAAACAAAATCCAGTTTACTATCCTATAGATGAATCAAGCTGCTCCAGAATAACACCAATTCAGTAAATCAGCAAAATACAAAAAACCCCAACCACACCGTATTGGTAATAATAATACTTTAAAGCTGAGCTTTGCATTTCTGTTTTTGGAATGTTAAATCTGAAAATTTTTGACAATAACACTGATACCTTGATGTAGGGGTCCTATTGTGGATCCTAATATATCTACTGTGAATAGCCCTACTTTCTTACAAAATTTAAACAAGATCTATATAATGTTACAGATGAAAATAGATAGGATTGGTACGCATCCACGGTGGAAGCTCTGCATATTTTGTGTCCCCTTAAAGTTGCTGTGAAATGATAGAGGCTAGAAACTGGAAAGATTTGTTAAATCAACTAGTACGGTCCCCTCTCATCCGAAATTGTTCCCTATAGTGTAGTTTTGTCCGGTTTAGTTTTAAGTGGCTCAAGCAACAGGTCTCCTAAAAACTCCCTTGAGAGGGTGCTTTACAGGGTATTGAATCTTACTGCTGCAAAAATTGCTCTGTGTTCTTCAGCCTACATTTTCCTTCGTATTTAAGGTAAGAGTTCTGCAAATAGAGATAAAAAAATATTTGGAGGGGGGAAGCTGATAGTTGTCAAGATAAGTCAACTTTTCTTTACAGAATGTCATTTATGAATGCCTAGACGTCCTTGAAAATTAAAGTGATATAAAAAGATACTGAATATGAGGACATATGCTAACTTCTGTTAGTACAGCTAAGTGGTAGGCTACTGGCATTAAAATTTTAATTTACATGCAGATTAAGAACTCTGGAAATAAGATTATCTCATTTCCCTTTTCATATTTAACCTTTTTAAAGAACTTTAAACCAAATCAGCTAACTTTGAAGAACAACAGTAAAATACTATAGGACTCCCATAAATCATACAAAAAATTATATTCTCATGTAAACTCTTTTTTTTTCCTTTGTATTAGTCCCATTCTTGTTGTACCCAATGAGAAGACACCGTCTAGAGAAACCTGTCCTCTCACAATTTTTCTGGTCAGGTGAGAGGTAAAATACTTTTTTCAGGTCAATAATACTAGGACATATTTTAGTAATGTTGCTGTGAGTACTGATAGCAATAGCATATTTTCATGGCTCAGAATGTTATTGTTTGTCAGGGTTCTCTGGAAAGTTCACTAAATGATGTGATATCAAGCAATGCTAAGTAAACCATAGCAGTCTTTTTTAAAATTTTTTTTCCCAAGTTCCTAGTGGCATAGTACTAAAGCAAACATAATCCAAAATATAATTAAAGGAAATAAATTATTTAAATAAATAATAGGACCTCCCCACAAATAAACAAACAAACAAATAAACAAAACCAACAACAAATAAAACAGCCCAGGTTTGGACTAATAGACAGCTACAGTTGTAACTCTGCAAACACCTTGCAGGCAGGGAAGGTCTTAGGGTGGTGTTTCAAAAACAGGCAGAAATGAAATGACTGGGATTTTGGAAGAAAGCCAATTCAACACTGTAGGAACCATTAAAGCAAAAATTAGATTGCCTGCTGGCTTGCAGTCTGATGGAGAAAGTCCCTCAATAGTGGATGATTTGTAAGCACACTTTCTTATTTCAAACAGGAGGTTCCTTGCTCCCTGCTGTTTGAATTGAGTTTAATATTCATAGACACATCTACAAGCTATTTACTCTGACAAAAGTGATAGGTTTTGTTGTTTAGTGCTCCTGCACAATGTGATCGGACTCCTTTGTGCTGAGAACCCCTCTTTCACAACTCACATATTACCAGGACTTGAGCAAGAGCAGGCAAGGTTGGTGTTTTGATTGAACAGCATTTTCCCAAATAAAATCAGAGAACTGGGAGTGAGTGGGATAGAGACCTTCTGGGACTGTTTTCCAAACCTTACAGATTCTTGAGTGCACCTGACCTAGCATTTATAGAAACTCTGTGGCTTACACAACTTTCTACAGAGACATACCTATGGTCATTTCGAGGATCTCATGTCACATTTAGGAGAGCAAGGGTCTTAATGCTGATGAGCTGGCCAAAAATCAGTATGGGTAAAATTGTTCTCCCCTTTTGAATTCCCCTCTTGTTTGCAAAGAGAAAAGGTGTTCTTCATTTCCTGTCCAAAACCATGAAGTGCAGCTTTGCTGTATAGTATCAAAGAGCTGCTCTGTCTTTTACCCTCCCCCTATGTATAATATGCATTTCAGTAAGGCAGTTATATCACTTTTGAACCTGCTAGTGTGAAAAATACTATGTACATTTTAAATTAATTATCTACACAATTTCTTTGGGTTTTATTTTGTTTTTTGTTTGTTTTTGTTGTTGTGTTTCCCCAGAAAAATAGACCTGATTTTATTTTTTTCATAGCTATTAATTGCTATAACTGATATTTTATTTCTTACATGTATTTGTCAAGTAGTCATCCACACTGTCTGATGTGATGACCTTGTTAAAACTGCATAAAAATCACCTGATCAAGTTGCTTAGGATTTTTATCAGAGAAACTTCATTTCAACAAGACAGGAATTGTTCTAGAACAGATTGTGTGAAAAGGTTGTGGTGATATGCCCTGTTATTTGTTAATTTTTTTTTAAATACTAGACCATCATTTAAACATTCATTTACTATGAAGCAGTTAATTCAACGATGAGACATTAAAACACACTCCCTTAAAACATTGTTTCCAGTTTGCTTCATCTGAAGACACACCAGAAATTTAAACAATAGGTAATTACCTGTTGAAGAAAGTCCACCTGAAAAATACTTTAAATCATTCCTGATTTGGTCCTATAATGCTAGTTTTCCTTTTAAAATACAATTTACAAACTTTCTGAATAAGAAATTTTTCATAAATCTTAGTTGATTTATGTGTTCCCTGATTTTGAATCTTACCTAGCATTCTAAGCATACATAGCATTCCTTCCTTCCTTCCTTCCTTCCTTCCTTCCTTCCTTCCTTCCTTCCTTCCTTCCTTCCTTCCTTCCNTGTTTGAATTGAGTTTAATATTCATAGACACATCTACAAGCTATTTACTCTGACAAAAGTGATAGGTTCTGTTGTTTAGTGCTCCTGCACAATGTGATCGGACTCCTTTGTGCTGAGAACCCCTCTTTCACAACTCACATATTACCAGGACTTGAGCAAGAGCAGGCAAGGTTGGTGTTTTGATTGAACAGCATTTTCCCAAATAAAATCAGAGAAATCCTAAGTAAGTGACAAGCCTAAATAACCACGACAAAGCTGGAGCAGCAGTTCACACTAATTGCATCATTCATGCATTTTCCATCTACAGTATTTATCATTTAATACATTTTCAGCAAGCTCCACACACAATTGCCTGTTACTTCCTGTTGAAAGCGTAGGGGCAAGCAATAGCATCTTCAACGTTACTGTGCAGTGAATGTGGCAATTACCCACTTTTTAATTATAACTGTTGTGACTTGTTTCACTGTGCTATCTAATCCATGCTCACAATGCATTTTAACTCCTTACTGTTCCCCTAACATTAAATAGGAGTAATGACATGGTGACAAACATTAAATGGTCTCTTTGTTAAATCTGATAATTATTTCCTTTGAATCCTAATTGCTTTATTCCTAAGTAATGCTAAGCACCTGGATATTGATGATTTAAACATTATTCCTATTCACTCCATTAGTGCTTCCTAGTAGCTAATACCCATCTAACCTCCATTACAGACCCAGCATTATTGTTCTCTTATCCATGCACTGGTAGGCTGCTCCTGACAGTGCTTCTCTTTCAGTTTTCTGCGTACTGCACACTATACATGTTATTTTTCTCTAGCAAACTTACTTGTCTGAAAAAATGACGATGCATGTAATGTACAGCCTCTTACACTTAGCTGCTTTTTCTATCTGGTGCTATCATTTAATTTTCTGACCATCTATACATCTCACAGAAGTTGCTTTTTAATAGACTGTTACCAGCCACTGCACTATATCTGGTACTTGAAACAGAGAAAAGATTTCTTTCATTAAGTTATGAGGCATACTTCTTATGTGTATGCACCCTCCAGACAGAACGAGTCCATCCTTAGGTTGCTTTCTCTAATGAGGTGGAGGACGTCATGCCTGCATGCCTCAAGTAAACGGAGAACAGCAGCCTTTCTGTGTCAAAGTACTTTAGTGCTATTACACTTATTTCCCAGCAAATACTGCATTGACCTGATTGTTATGGTAAAGAAAAGGTCTGTTCAACTCTAAAAAATGAAAATGTAAGCTGTGTGGTGTTTTCCTAATGAATAGTGTTGACCTGATTGCTTGTTCTATTAGTTTTTGGAATGGTCATTTCCTGTTGATATTTACTTATCTAAACAGCTTTCTTTATTTATTTATTATTATTGCATTTTCCCCCAGCAATTTGGATAAAGATTCCTTTTTATTTGAGAGCTAATTACTTGTAGTGAGCACCATAATTACCAGATTTCTTAGGTGAAGGATGTGTGGGTTATATCATCCCAGAGGCATGATAAAAATTAGTTAAAATGAACAACGAAGTAGAGATCTCTCAAAGTATCAATTAGAGGGAAGCACTCTCACTGTGCTTAATGCTTCTTTTCTAATAATCTACTACTGAGACTGTGGAAGAAAATGAACAAAGAAGGAAAGTGATATTTCTACAGGTATGAGTCTGATCCTGCCAATGGAGATGGGTTGACTCCCTCAGCCTTTTCTTGTGTATTTCTATAGGCAGAAATATTCATGCATGACCCCCATCTTAGAAGATTTAGGATTATAAAGTTGGTAAAAGCTATTATTTTAATGTAGATTGTATATTATTAACTTAAGGCTGTATGGCTCACAGAAGTGTGCTAAAAGCCATTTTAAAATATGGTTTATTCATGTCATTGGTAATTCTGGAACACATGAGAAATGCTGAGTGTTACAAGACGTATTTTGCCTTGTGCACTGATGACAGTCCTATTTTTGTTGTTTCCAGCTTTAACATCTCCTGGTGCAGGCATGCTTGGGTTTCCTACTTCAGCTACTTCGTCTCCTGCCCTGTCTCTCAGCAGTGCCCCCTCCAAACCTTTGCTGCAGACTCCACCACCACCACCTCCACCACCACCACCACCACCATGGAGGTNCCTTCCCTCCTTCCCTCCTTCCCTCCTTCCCTCCTTCCCTCCTTCCCTCCTTCCCCCCTCCTTCCCTCCTTCTCTTATTCCCTTTTTCTTTTCTCTTTTCCTATTTTCCTCTCTGTCTTCCTTTTTCTTTTTCTGTTGTAAGGCAAACTTGTTGTAGACAAATACCTGCAAATCTACTTTTCTCTTTTAGTTTTAATGGATCTGTTCATATTTCCTTCTGCTACAAGAGACCATATTCCCTAGCATACATGTATTTCTCATGTTGCTCTAGTTGGACAGACTGGAAGGGATGGTCTTTTGCACCTCTCTAAATTTCAGGCAGAGGAATTGGAGAAATGATTGTGTGTGTCCGTGTGAAACTCACCACTCCCTATGGCCATTGATCCTGTGAAAGAGAGGGGAGAAAAGAGATTTAACTGGGATTTGTAGACTGGGAATCCCAAGTCTGGAACTCATAGACAGTTATGACTAGAGAGGCCTCCTTTTTACATTACACAGGCCATAAAACTTCTCCCAGTCTTTCATATAACGCAGAAACGTTTGCCTGTAGCCAAAATGAACATTACTGAACTCAGTAACACTTGCATTCCTTCTGCCAGTGAGTGCACAGTCTGCATCTCTTACTGCCCCAGGTCTCTTACAGGCTGTTCACAGTAATTTAATTCGGGTTTGTCACACAAGGTTGAGCAGCAAATACTTGCTGCATTCATTATTGATAAGACTTGGAGAAGCATTAGAGAATGCGTTACTTAATGTATTTATTGGAGGTGACTTCAGATAGATGATGACTTCAGATGGATGATGACTTCAGATGGATGAAGGACTGTACAGCACTCAGCAAATCAACACATATTTCTGTGTTTACTTCTGTGCATGCATGAAAGTCAGGATGAGTCAGCTGCAACATAAACTGTTGACACAGCAGCTCTTCAACACAGTTTTTCTGCCATTCAGAAGGTGTAGTACTTGAAAGCATTCAAGAAAATTGAAAATAGTTTCTCTATGCCATCTAAGCAGTTTAGGAATATTAAAAAAAAAAAAAAAAAGAACCCCCCAAAATTTCAGATTAAGAACTCTGATGACTTCATTTTTTTCCCTTTATGTATTAAAACCATGGGATAGTTTGTAATGAAAGCTAGCCCACCCCTACCCCTTCCAAATGATGTGGAAGTGCTCCTGACCCTGAACTGCATCTCCCAAAGGCTAGGCCTTCTAATGAAATCAATTAAAGCAAAGTCAGGCCCCAAAGACAGTCAAGGGTAATAATGTTTGCCAGATAGGCACTATATTCCTAATCGTCATAATGAAATTGTCATAGCTGGAACAATTATAGATGATTGATACTGCATGATAGATTGAGTCATGAATCACAGTAAATGGAACAAAATCGTACTGAGGTAAATAAACATTAAAAGCCTTGTGGTATTCAGTGATGTATCACAAAATACCACAAAGTTGAGATAAGGTGACCCAATTCTTTGGATGTGATGGTGCAGCAAGATAGCTTTTACAGTGATTGTACTCAGGAGAAAATGGCTTGCTGCATATGGTTCTGGCCAACAGAAGACCACTGTTTTTCAAGAGTCAACATTAAAACTGAGTAAGATGTGGTCTCTTGTTAGACAGGAACTCCATACCATGTCATATTTGTTATGCCACAGTTCTCAGCCAGAAAAAAAACAGTAGCTAAATGACAGATTCTCCTGTTTAGTTCTGAACTTTTTTCTGGTCTTGACCTCTTCAGCCTTTTCAGGGCTTCTGCAAGATGTTTTAGACTGCAAGCTCAGACGTTATGTATTTTTCCTGGAATGGCTCCCATTTCACTTATCATTTTTAATGTTGTTGTCCCAGTTACTAAGTAACATAAAGTTGCTATACACATCTTTCCCTTTAAATGCTAGTCCTCTGTTATACTTGATATTTTAAAGCACCCAGCCAATTCATTTAGGTACATAGAAGGATCAGAGAAACAACATGTTTTATTGGCTGAAATATTGAAGTGCTTTAACCTCAACAAGCTGTAGCTCCATTCAGTGTAGAGTGCTTATTTGTAAGTCAGTGTTGCAGTCTGATTTCCATGCTAAATTAAAAAATTACTAAAGCAAAAAGGTATATTTTGGAGATACTAAACTTATGAACTAACCCAGTTCCACAGAGGATGAGAACTTTTCAGAAGGGATGTGGTCAGATCCTGTTTCAGCTGATGGAAATTTAAGTAGCTTCTTTACATTTAAAGCAGTGACATATTTTGTTCCTTGGTTCAGAATTATAGACTCCCACATTTATAATACTTATTTTAGGCTCGCATAGCTCAGCTTTGAGTCACTGGTCAACTCATTATCATTATGCATTTATTGTTGAAGTGCTATCTGTTTGCTCTGCACTCTAAAAAACTAATCCCTCAAGGAAAAAATTTAATTCCCACAGAAGTATCTTCAGAGGCATTTATAAACTTGGAGTAACTTCTGCATACTTGTCCTTTTATCTCTTTTCTCAAGTGACACAAAAGTAGTAATGGGAATATCTAACATGCTAAAATGTGTACTGTCAGATCCTAACAGCATCACCCCCTTCCTCCATCCTGTCTTTGTTAAGACAGGGTAATTAGTTTTTCTCATGGCTGATAATTAAAGCCAGATCTCATAGACCTACACACTTTGGGAAGGAAGATTAATGATAGGCTCTCTGGTTTTGTGTCCCACAAGGGTGGGGAAATCATAATGAGGAGGAGGAGGAATGTGGAGGAAAGAAGTGTAGTTTTCTGCATGGTAATTGGAGAAAATGGCAAACACACGACTTCTGGGAAGTGAAGAAATTAGTTTAATGGCTTTCCAAATCATAGTCTGTTGCTGATAATCCTTTCCTGGACCACGGTGTTTTGAGGTCCAGTAGGTGTTCTTGCCAAGGTGCCAGGACAGCACTCTGAAAGTCGCCCTTAGAATCAGTTAGTCTATCTCAGTGCTAATGCTCCAGAGTTCACTATCCTCTTCCTTAGGCTGGTCAGGAGTGAATCAATCTGGTCTCTGGAAGCCCACCTTTTAGTGGTCCCCCAATTCTGCTCATGCGCAGTTGGGGCCAGCCCTAACTGGGCACAGGTGGGCTGAACAGGAGCTCACGCCTTCCTCCTCCTAACTGGCAACGCCTGATTGTGTTTACCTGGTTGCCTCTACAATAGTCTTCCCCCTTTTTGGGTGAAGTTTGCTTGCAATATATTTCCCATGCCTCCATGTTGAGTGTACTGGGAAGGATTGTGATAATTTTCTTCCCACTGTGAAGTGCACATAGAAGAGTTTGGAGGTGACAGGCACTTGGTATGACTGAGCGTGGTTCAGTTCTGACTGATGAGCTGTGAGGGAGGCTGTGTATGAGGTATGTCCAAGGCGAGGGCCAACAACCAATATTGTATGCTACTTATTTATTGTTTTATTTTAGAACCTCAAAGATAGATTGGAAAATCTGTGTGCCAAGATACTAACTGATATTTTGGTTCTGGACTTATTATTTTTTCCTTTAAATAACTGCATAACACTTGCTAAAAAAAATTATCATACAGTGGTTTGGGTTGCAAGGGACCTTAAGGATCATCTAGTTCCAACCACCCTCCATGGGCAGGGACACCTTCCACTAAACCAGGTTGCTCAAGGCCCCATCCAATCTGGCCTTGAACACTTCCAGAGGCAGCCACAGCTTCCTTGGGCAAACTGTTCCAGTATCTCACCACTCTCAAATTAAAAAAAAAATTATTTTGAGAACATAGGAAAATCTTTGAATCAAACGATTTGGGACAACAAGTAAAAAAAATCTGATTTTGTTATCCAAGTACATTTATGTATCAGCTCTCTTAAATCCAGTGGAGTTATATTTAAGTCACTGTTGAGTAGCTGACCTTGGAATCTAACCCAGAGTGCATTTATCTACATCCCATGTCCAATAACAGATCATAAGTGCTTGAATGTAGGATCCCTGTTCCCTTTCAGCTGCTGCTGTTATTATTTATGTATTGTAGTACTATAACACCACAGGGGCCCCAATCTAATTAGGATCCCATTTTACTTTGGAAGAAACACAAATCTATTGTCCAAGAAGGAGTTCACTCTAACCTAGAGAGACAGGTGAATTATATTTTGGAGGGAGGAAACAAAGGTCAAGCAAAGAAGACATACACGAAAAAAAACCCCAAACTTTTATTCAAGCAAAGTAATCCCAGAAATGCACAGTGAAGTATTGGTCCGTTCTACACCTCCATTAGGATCCCTGTTATAAATAGATTTACAATTGACCTAAAAAGAAAAATCAGTAAGTGAGTGTTTCAGACAATAAACAGAAAAGGAAAGCAAGCCATACAACACTAATAAGTTCATGTGTCTGCATAAGACAACAAGCTGAATGGTTTGTTGGTCCTAACTCATAGAGGACTTGAATAGTCTTTGGAAAAAAAAATAAATCAAAAATGGAGATTTGTCCCATTTAAACAGCTAAAATAAGCAGTCCTGAGATAGTTACTTCTGTTCCAGGCCATATGTATTCTATATGAACTACACTTAAGCATTATTCAACAATGACAGAGTTAATTTTAAAATAATATGGAAGTTATCCCATCAGGTTCTCTAGTTACCTAGGAACTTCTTCCATATCCACAAACACAAATTAATAGAAAAATTACAGAGCTGGATCCCAGCCACAGGAATCTGTTCTCCTTCCTCTTCTCTCTAACATGAGTCAGTTTTGTACATGAATTTTTACCAGGTGTGGAAATGTATGTTACCACTGAGATTCTGTAAAACTCCTGATTCAATTGAGCTTTAAGTGTCTGAACACCAAGTATTTTAACTTAGGTTTACCGACTCACTGCTTTTTAAGGAGAATTAGTTGATCTAGGCTCTGCCTAGTAGGCCATGTGTGTTGACTTTCCAGTAATATTTTCCCCCTAATTTCTCTCCAGCAGTTTATAACAGCATCTGTGCTTCATCTTGTTGTTTATTTGGTTCACACTCTTCAAAGTGAGCTGCAAGTTTTTTGGCAACAACTTGTATGCCTCAGACCTTGGAATGACAGAAAATAAAGGACATCCACAAAGAACATATACACAAGCTTTCATACATTTGCACACACATACGTACCAGCTCAGGAGTAAAAAAAGGCCTACCTCTTTGGATCATCTGCTGCTAAAAAAAAAAAAAAAGAATGGGAAACTGGTGCATTCTGGTACATTTGAAACAACTATCGTGCAAATTAAACCTTGTCTGAATCTGAATCAAGCTTTAGATGCCAAGGCTTTCTGAAAAGAAGTTCCCTGTGAACATAACAGAAGTGTGAAAAAGCTTATTGAAAACTGATAGAGTTGCCAGACCCAAATGATTCAAGTGTTAATAAAGCAAAGACAGGCTTAGAATTTCTCTCACCTGACAGTGCTGGCTTTTGTGTTCACCTTCCTACAGCTTTCCATGTTCCAAACTGTTGTGAAGTCTTGTGCAGTTTCCAGAAATCATGATTAATGACATAGGCTGGAATTACTGAGAAATAGCCAAAGTTCAGAATTACAACCCATGGGTTGATACGAGTCTAATTAGCATTTTAAAGGCTTTGAAACAGGAAAAATTTACAGTCACCCCAGGGAACGGAAGAAGGACTGAATGTTTTCTGAAGGAACTTGTCATGTATGTGTGGGACAAGCAGAACTGATAGAACAGACTTTATGCTCAAGAAACAGTGTGGGAAATGTTCAAAGGCTCATTTGGACCTGTGCATCTGATGAGAAACAACTTAGACTATAAAGATGAATGTATCAACATAGCAAGAGAAATAATATAAGTACAAATTTTCAGTGGTGAGAGCTGAGCCAGGAATTAATAATTACTGTAGTATAAGCCTGAGCATCTGTGATTGTTCGTATACAAGTAACTATCATAAATATGCTAGCATCTTGACTCAACTAAAAGGTAAGTAAATATCTGTTTAAAACACATTTGGCACATGAATTCCTGACATAGATTTCTGTCCACACTTCCTCTGATTTCGAAGTTACTCTCCTGATTTTCCCAGTAATTGGATGCTCCCAAATACAAAGCATGTTGTTTCCTTTCTGTCAGGCTTTTGTAAATTGCTGTTGCAGAAAGAACAAAGAATTTTGATCACTAGTGATAGGAAGGAAGAGAAGTGTTAATAGTCAGTCCTGGTCAGCCTGAACACAAAAGTAAACAGAAATGTACTTTTTTGTCTGGAAGACACAATTCAGATTCTGTCCATGGACAGAAATAAGACAAAGCTTAGGAAAAAAAGGAGAAGGAATAAATGGTTCCAAATTTCCCAAGCCCTTTTTCAAGTCTGACAGAGCTCATCAATACTTTTCCCTGACTAATGTGTTAGCATTTAGCTCTGAACTTTTTGCATGTGTGTAACTGATCTTTTTAGAAGATAGACCCTACATTCTTCAAGTTAGATAAACATAATGAACAGGTACAAGTTATATACTATAAGCTTTCTTCATGCTTTTTAAATGTTAGGAGGATAAAGTGGATTTGGGAGCTTTTAATCACCTTTGTTACAAGCTGGTCTCTTCAAGGGACTTCCAGAGCAAAGCAAGGCACAGACTGATTGATCATTTTTAAAGGGATTCCATTGGCCACACATGCACTCAAAGCAAAGTCTTTTATATTTCCTGTGACAAAAATAATCGTGGTTAGGTTCACAAGGTGAATATAGAAAAAAATCAAGAGAATTGGAGCTAGAAGAAACTTGCAATTCCCATTTTCAGGGGTGCCATACAAAGTGTTTCCCACCTTCAGTCATATAGGAACTCCTCTCCCACAAAAATAAATAAGTAAAGAAACACTCTTACTCTTCTTTTCCCAAGGGACATGAAACAACTAGAAGAAGAGTCAGAAATGATGGACAATCCTAAGTAAGAGAACTCTGAGAAACAAAACAAAAAACCCAAAAAAACAGTCTCAAAAAGCTTTATGTGCAATCTGAATCAGCCAAAATCAGCTAAATCAGTAAAATATTGTATTTGTTGCTTACTGCAATACTCTGTCTTTAAAAAGGCAATAACAATAAAAAAATTTACAGTTCTTTAAACACTGTGGACAGACTTTGCTAAGCTGCAGTGCCTAGGTTACTGATAAAACAAATTAGCATCACAGGAAGAATAGGACAAGATAGTGCTATGGCAGAAATAATATAAGGAATAATAAGAACCCAGGTGTACATAATTAAGATTGTAATTCAAGCAAAGGGTTCTGGTGACATCATTTATCAATGTCACTACAAACTCTCAATGGAATTCCAGCTTTGTATGTAGAATTCAGATATACGTGATTTGTTAGAATACATGAGGAATGTTTCTATTAAAAGTAGACAGACAATATGTTAACCTCAGGTAGTGGTGGTGACAGGATGAGATACAAAGAGAAGAGCTTTTTCCTATTCTAGCAAAGGAAGAAAGATCAAACATTCAAGTATTTCTAAGGTATTTGGTAATTAATTAATTTAAAATACTGACTAGAGATTTTTTTTCAGCTCAGCCCAAAAGAAGCAGAAAGAGTTTCAGTTCTAGTGCAAAAAAAACTGTTTACTCTAAAAGTTGACAAAGGAACACCCAAAACTACTGATTTGTCCATCTCATTGTATATCACAAACTTACATTTAAAGAAAAATATTTCCATTAAAAGGATTGTATAAAATATTTACAATTAAGCACACAGTAAGGCTAAAATTTAATTATTAATTGCAAATTAATTCATTTTTAAGAGGAAAAAAGCATCATCATTGATGCTTTAAATACATGTGCTGAAAGAAGTTGAGTCTCTTTATTCTTTGTGAATATCTGATTTTGTTTATTCTTATAAGCAGAACATTTTTATGAAAATAAATATGAAACAGAAGCCCCAGAACCTGTGTGAATTTTAAGGGCCTTAATTGAACTTAAATGGCTAACTAATGTAAAGCCACATTCTTAAATTGGACATCTGAATATAATTTCAGTGCCAAACTACTTGTTACTCAGTCACTCCATGGACTCTTCAGCCTTACTCAGATGCCCACAACCCTTATGAAATAAATGTGAATAATATCTTGAGAAAACAACCTTCAGTAAATAGTGATACCATCCAGAAACACAGTGCAGAATGATGTGAGGCTTGACTAGTGAATGATTACAGAAAAAGATACTGATCAATATAGTGAGAAAAGGGCTTCCTTTGACTTGATTAAACTTGATAAATCCCACCTAAATAAAATCTTTACAACAATTCACAGAACTCTTTAATGTGCTGGGTGCATTTCTATTTTTTTGGTTGCTTTCTGAAGGACTCTAATTGAAGGCCATAAAGACCATACATTATGAAGTGTCCAGCAAAACTTGTCATGCTTTTGAATACATCTGTGAAATGTTTGTTTATGGATTCTATGTAGACACTGATAATATCAGGAAATTTCATATTTGGTATTTGTAAACTGCAATACTATCTCAAAAGATAATGTATTCTCTTAAACTTTCAGGAAGTGCTTGCTAATCTTATAAAACTGTGGGCTTTTTCATTCTTTGATATTGAAGTAAATAACTTCTGTGAAAACCGAAATGTATAAAGATGTGGAAGCTTGTGCAATTACAACACTTCTAGTCCAAGTTCACAAGTCTTGAAAGTTTTGTTCTGTCCATGATACGTGGAGAGAATGGCTTGAACAGTAGCAGTTTTGACCTTGAGTAACTTAATTTGGAAAAGAAATTTGGTCAAAATAGCTCAGTATAGGAGTTCTCATCAAGGATTAATGCATAGGATCAATATGAACTTTTTATAGCAGACTATTTTTGAAAGAGGACAACAAAAGGTTAGAATACTTTAAAAGTTGAAAAAGCAAATTAGTATGACTTAAAATGGGTAGTACAGGAATGAAAATGTAAAAAGGCAGAGATCTTGATTTCATGCCAGCATTTAGTAACATAACTAAAATATAGAGAAAACTAACTTCTAACTAACTAAAAATTGTATTTTTCTATCTTTTTGTAACTGCAGCTGAGCTTAATAGCATTAACCACCTTGTCTTTTCATCTCTTCATGGTGGTACTGAATGAGAAACCCTCGTGGGTGCACTTGACTGGTTTTTGTCACATATTTTGTCATTTCTACAAGGTCAAAATTGCATATTAACATACCTCTTTATTTCAAATTTTAAAGATTTAATTACCTCCTAAACATGAGTTACGTAAAGCCCATAAACATAGCTCTTCTTTAAGTTGCTCTTCACACAAATCCCACTCTTGAACCATAATTACTCCTGGAACAGGGAATAAGGGCCTTTAACACCCTTGTAATTAGCAACAGATATTTATGCATATCCTTATATTACCTTACCGAAGGAACTAAAAGACAGATTGAACCTACTTACCTCAGATTGTTTTAAAAGCTTGCTGTCCCCATCACTGACTCCTTTGCCCTTTTCTATCCCTTAACTACCAACCAAGCTCAGATGTGGTTTCTTAGCACAAATCAAACCTGATATTTTTCTCCATCATACAGCAGACTCCCAAGAGCTTGCTCCCTACCCATTTGTGTTCAGCAAAATCTGAGACCTGGAGGAAGCTCCATGAGCACTGGAGATGTTTATGAGGTTCAGCAGGTATCTCCAGCCACCTCTAGCCATTCTAGCACTCCCATGTGTGACAGATTCTAATACATTTCAATCCATTTCAGACTATTGTTAAAATGCTAGACAAGACTTTGCAGGTGACACTAAATAACTTTTATGAAACTTTGTAAAAATTTTATGCAAAATTAAGAACCGTTCTAATATGGTGATTTAATTCCAACTCTCAAAACTTTCTGTTTCTCATACTTGTTAAAGCAAATCTTCAACTAGTTTCCTCTTCTAATGCTTCTCCAGCCTTCACCTGTGGTCTTCAGAGGCAGAGCAGGCCATAAGCTCCTGAAAAACATCAAGCAGCATTCTCAGATAATCTGTCTTCTTGAGATCTTCCTCTCCTCCTTCCTTTCCTTTGTCTTTTTTCCTGAGGATGAGGCAGTGACTTCTCAATTCTCTTTATTAAATACAGGAAAAAAAAAAATAATTTGTCAGGTATTGGTCTCTCAACCCTGAAATTTCTGTTCTTTTTTGTTTTCCTTTTCCTGAGTCATTTTTTCATTTTTGCCTTTTGCAATTCCTGCCTTTTACAGTTACCAAATGCCTGTTCCTGTACTCAGATATTTGGTACTTAAGCTGTCCAGATTATTTCATGTCTTCCCTCCCCTAGAAGACAGATGAAGATTCCTCAGGTGATGGAGAAAGACCATCTTTCTCCAAACTTCTCCATTCAGGTTTGGAACTTGACTGCGGTTTAGTGATATTTTCAATAATGGCCAGTTCATATTCTGTTTCCAAACATGAGCTCTGCTTTCAACAGTGGAATGATAAAGATGTAGTGCTTAATAATGAAGAACAGCATTTTTTATTTTACAAAACAAGCCTCTCAGCATCAGTGGTGTTATTCATGAATAACACCTTGTGCATATGCATTATGAGACAGTGCTTAATTGAATGATTGCATAATATGTTGTTCCACAGAACAAAATATGAAATATTCATTAGGCCAGAGAGAGAGTTAGAATGCCTGGTAGTTAAGTCACTCACCAGGGAAATCCAACTCCTACTCCTTGATCCAAGTGAATATGTCGGTATTTTATACAAAAAGGCTTTAAAAGCAACTAGGAATTTTATCCCAAATATACTATACCCTCATGGCTACTCTGCTGTCTCAACAGGCAGGAGAATGCTCTGAGTGGGGCATGGAGAGACACAGTTAAATGCAGATCACCCACACCCTTTCATGTAGTTAAAAAAGTCAGATGCTCTAACCTCTAGGCAGCTGGGTTTAATGGAACAAAAAAAAAAAAAAAAAAAAAATCCCTACAGACTTTATTTTTCAGGAAATGGTTGACTTGGTATAGGTGCCTCATTCAGGAAAGGGTTTCCAGATGTGACTCCAGAATAGGAGGAAGCACTTTATTGCGGTCTAAATTCATAGTCAGTTAAGTCCCTCTGAGGGACATGATGTAGGCAACATGCACATATCCTTAGCTTTAAGTGGAGGTCTCTCAACTCACTTTTACCTGCTTTGAGTCAACTGCTAAGAACCCAGCTCACTTCATGCCTTGCATATGGAAACTGGGGAATATAAACCGGTAGAATATAAAAAATATTGCAATAGTCTGTATTTCAACACTTAAATGGTGTTCCAGATTTAGCCTTTGCCAATCTGTAAGGTGGAAAGATCTTCAGGAAACATGTTCAGGTAAAGTAATACTTAAAATAATACCTCAAATAAATAAAATTTACCTCATAATATTTGCATCTGTTGGAATCATAAGAAAACAGAAACAATAGCAGAGCAGAAGCTCAAAGTAGACAGAATTAGGAAGAAAATAATACTTTAAAAATAAAATTAATTAAATAATAATTTCCATCTCGGAGAACAGTTGGCTCTGTCTAAAAATATGTATGTATTTTATGAGTTTCTAGTAAATAATTAAAAAATGCCTTCTGATTTGTGCAGGGTGTCAGAGGCATTCTGGTGTTTATTTTTGCATTTATTCAGGGAAAAAAAAAAAAAAAAGAGTGCAGGGCTGAGGAAATAGCACACTCAAGAGAGAAAGAATCAGTCAGAATAAATAAATATGCCCAAAACAATAACAGAAGCAAATGTGGCACCAAGTGTCACTGATAGACAAAGAATACATTAATTCAGTATTGCAAATTACTTTTGCTTAAGGCAGATGTACTTGGTATACCCTCTTAATTATTGCTCTTCTCATCAGTTTACAACTCAAAGCACATTCTCTCAGTAGCAATTAGGGAATTAGATGATTATATGTAGCTCTAGGAGCACAAGAAAACTTCTGCACCAAAGCATTCAAAAATTATTTTTAAAAAAAAACGTTGCATTGTAACAACTGCCTTGTACACTGACCATCTGGAGAATCCATTCCACATCTTCAGAGGCTAGGGAAACATCATGGGCCAACAGGGACGCTGAATTTTATGTATCATACCTTTTTATCCCAACTCCTGTTTAGCCATTCAGCCTCTTCTCAAGCATGGGCAAGACAGGAGGGGGGTTCTGTGAGTGGTTGGTGAAGTATAAAGTTCAGCTTCTTGGCTCTTGCACATCCAGTGACTTGTTCCCCTTGAGAATATTCTACATATATATACATATGTTTCTATATTTCTATAGAAGGTATAGAACTGTACATGACAGTTGCTGGAAGAAAAAGCTGCTATAAGTAGGCAGGGAGCAGAAACACTTGTCATGTGTTTACCTGCTTTTGTGTGTCTGAAGGATTAGAGGTGTGCTAAAATCTGTCAGTCATACTAGAAGGACTTCGAGGTCCTGTAAAGTGATGCCTCCTCTCATTTCCCAGGGGTCTGGTGTCTAAGACTCATTTTTTCCTGTGGTGTGCTTCATGTACTGATGAGCTAGAACCTTGTTAGGTAGATTTCTGTCTAATTCCACCTTTTAGTGAAAAGTCCAGGTTGTTTGGTAGATCGAACAAAAAGATTCTCTGTCTGTAAAAGTGCAGTACACTATGGATATGGATCAATATATATACACTGGATAAAGCTTCAGTTCCTATGAAAGTAGCCACCAAAATGAAATTCAATGCAAGATTTCATGAGAGGAAAAAATTTTGATGCCTTCATATCCTTTTGGTCAGTAAGTTTGGGATACTGACAAAAATTAAAAATAGTGATTTGACCTCTCTAGTGCTGTATTTAGTTAGTTCAGCTACAGACTGGATTAAATGCTCATTAAAGCTGCTATTATTATGAAAATCGTTAAGACAACTGTGATTTTCAAGATTAACTACAGACACAGTACATTTAATATTCTAGGAAGTCACTTGGAAATTGTTACATTCCTATCAGCTGTGTTTTCAGCAATGACCAGACTCAATTTCTTTTTAAAGGCAGAAAAAGTAAAAGGGGACAGTTTTGGAGAGGTCCTGATTTTTATCTTTTGTTGTTTTTTTTTTTTTTCTTGTTGTTTTGTTCTTAACTCTACATGAAGAGCAGAACTAGTCACCCATAGCAGCCATTTAAGATAGATTACTATATTATGGGCCAAGTAAAATTTCCCGTTTACATGAAAGGTACTAATGTGATTTTCAGGCAAGAGTACAAAATAAGATCAATATTTTTCGAGCCAGTCAAAGAAGGAAAGAATAGTGACTGGGAGAATTTTCTGGGGACCGGCAAGGAGCCTACGTAGGTACTGTTGGTCTCTGGAATTATGCTTTCTGGAAGAAACTTTGCAAAACATCTAGAAGTCTGTAAGCATGAATAATTTTATTCACATTGCCTAAGCAGATAAAGAAAATTTGTCCTAAAATATCACAGATTTCCATTTTCAACCTTTTTTGTTAGGAGTTCGAGGTAATATGTTATTGTTTTCTTTTGCATTAGTATCAATCAACATTATTTTAGGACTGTATCAGTTTAAAAGAAACTTTCCGATAGTTTAAATAGGTCTGAGGGTGGGATAGCTGCAGAGTTTCTCAAGAATGGTAAAAATGCAGTTCTGGTAGTCTCTGTCTCCAGTATCTACAAATTAGGCATTTGAAAAATGGAGGAAAGCTTCCTTTGTGTCTCAAAATTTCTCTGCTTCTGAGAATATTTTTTTAAGGGTGATGAAGTAAATTTCTGTATTGCAATAATGTAAGATTTTCCTTGACCAGACTATTCAGATTTGACAAGGGTAGAGGTCAACACATGCCATGACACTGTTACTTCCCCTGGAAGGTAGTTAATTCCTAAAGAATGTTTAATTTAATGTCAAAGAATTTATACTACAGACTTTATCATCATAAAATGGTTTCTTCTCCATTCCAAATGAAAATACTATCTAAAGCTGAGATGACAAATGACTATGGAGGGGACAGTTTTTCAGTAGTATCAAAGTTCATTCTGTTTTTCAGAATGACATGTCAGAATGTAAATATTTTCTGGCTAATAGTGTGCATTTCAAGGCCACACCTCAAGTCCTGTGATCGGTTCTGGGCTACTCAGATAGCTACTCGGTTCTGGGCTACTCAAGGATACTGAGTTGCTGGAGCGTGTCTGGAGAAGTGCAACAAAGCTGGAAAGGGTCTGAGGAGCAACTGAGGGAACTGGGGTTGTTTAGTCTGAAAAGGAGACTGAAGGGTGACATTAAAGGAGGTTGTAGCAAGGGGGGAGCTGGTCTCTTCTCACTAGCGATAGGATGAGGGGAAATGTGTTCATGTTGCACAAGGGGAGGTTTAGGCTGGATGTTAGCAAAAACGTCTTTACAGGAAGGGTTATCAACTAGTGGAATGGGCTGCCCAGGGAAGTGGTGGAGTCACCATCCCTGAACGTGTTTAAAAATGCTGGGGCTGGGGGTAGAAAAGTTATCATCTCACTGTAGCAAACGTCCAGTGAAGGCAATTATTGACTAAGGAGTCCACTTTATGGTAAACTCTAATCAGAAGTGAGAAGGGAACAGAAGACTGCAAAGAATGTTAGGGTTATGTTAGACTTGAGATGCAGCCTCCTTTTTCTATTTCCAGTCCTCTCCTGGGGGAAGAGGGCCTATGGATCCCAGGAGTGATGCTAAGGCCATGTTAGCAGGGTGGAGGGCCGATGGCAGTTTGCCACCACGTGGTATGGATTATAAAGGAAGTATGACCTGCACTGGACGAGTCATTGCCAGATGGTTCCCAGATGTGTTATTTATGAAGTCATGGCCTACTTAAACCACATTCCTGGTGTCTTGTCTTCTTTTCCTGCAATGTCCAAAACATTAATGAAGGAATGTATGAGAACTAAATAGCAGGCCAGTTGTCAAAACCTAAATGGCAACAGAAATCCTTTCCTGTCTCTAGATATATGTAAATACACATTCGATTTACAAAACCAGCTTTAAACAGTTGATCCCTGAAGATACATAGAATTGGCTTCTGTAGTGCGTATTAAGGACAGTACTTATCTTGGCCTCGTTGGTCCCTTGTGAATCTCTACTGTAAAGCTTACCACATTATCCTTGATGATTCTGTTCTTATATCTTCTTCCTTCAAAAGAGCCCTCTCTCCCCTATCTTCCTTAGTGCAGAGAAAAAAAAACTCCTATAAAGAAAATCTAGGTTAGTCCTTAAAATATATGTACAAAGATAAGCTGGATGAATGCTGTAGTGTCTGAGATGATCTGACAACGTCAAATGCAGTTTGTGGGTTGATTGGTTGGTTGGTTTGTTTTCTTAAATTAGTCAGGTTTGGAAACAAGCTGACATGACTGAGTGATCATGTGAGTTTCTTACCAGAAGGTAATTTATTTAGTTTGCATAATGTATCTGAAGCAATGCAGTAACAGTGCATTAGAGCGTAATTTTCTATTGTTGTTCTGGTTTTGTCTTTTGTTGAAATGGATGGAATATGATTTGTTTTCCTGTTTCTCATAGCTAAAGCTATGAGAAACGTTTCCTCACTCAGTGTTAAAAAGTTAGAAAAGAACACAGCAAACAAGCTAGTGCTTTGTAGCATCCTAGAAAAATATGACTTGACATGCAGAATAACATCAGTTGGCACAAGTTTTATTGATTACAACCTATCATGTGATGAGCCCTCAGGTTTTAATAAATAACCTGGAATTCTAGTGGTATAAAAAATAGTGGAACTAAGTTTAAAACAACTCAGAAATATTTATTTTGAACACAGAAAACTCATGACAGATTATTTTGTATATAAAATTTTAATGCATCTATTCAAAATAGATAGCAACCTGTTTGCTTTCTATTGCCAGAAAGTGTGTGGTATATATTAACACCGATTTTCATTACAGTGATCTAGGTTTCTTTCTCAATTTATTCATTTGATGAGAAACTTATCTAGGTGGAGGCCAGTATAAATGAAATCAGAATATGTCCATAATATGAAACAGAGTTACAAATATATTCAGCGTCAATGTTTTTTTTCTGTTTATGTAGTGTACTACTTCAGTGTAGATACCAAGAAAAATGAAACTGCTCCAACATATGTCAGGCAAATACAATAATTCAAACAGCACAAAAGGATGTGTGTAGCACATTTTATAAAGGTGCAAACACTTCACGTGTAAAGAGACTGGTCATCTTCATTCAGGCAAAACATTTTCATCATTCATTTGACTGCCAACTATGTTAGAAGAAGAAAAAAAAGTATCACTATTATTAAAGAAAAGCCCTGGAATCTCTTAGATTCTTGTTAGAAAGATTAAGGTTTGTAAATTAATACTCTATGAAGTAGGGAAAGGAAGTGATATATACAGATATTCATGCACAGGATGAACATATGATGTGGCATTATATATATATATATATATATATAAGAAGATGTAAAGCTCACATATTGATAGGTAATGGTTTGACAAAGAAGTCAAGAAGATATTTATTGAAACAGATCTGAATAAATTTCTTGGAGTTCACCATTGTTCAAAATATAGCCTTCTTGCATGGATAAGTAAACCAGGTTAAAATCATTTAAGAACAACAGTGGCTGGAAGGAAATAACAGTTTAGCTGTATCAATATTCTCAGGTGGAATTTAATTGGGCAATGCCCTAATGTAACCTATTTATTCCAGATATTTTTAGACACCCAATTCTTATAAAATTTATATTTAAAAAGTGAAACAAAATAGTTTATAGCTACACTATCATCTTTCCTGATATCCATTTAAAACATGACTCCAGACAAAGAGTAAAAATTTGTCACTGTTGTAACAGTACAGTAATTGCAATACATCTAATGAGTCTTGAATTCACCCCAATATAATTTTATAAGAGTACAAAATTTCATAGTTTTTTTTTCATATTAAACTTATGTTCTGTTAGGAGTGGTTCAGAGAGGAAGTTCTTTGTAACACAGCACGCGTTTGAGTGGTGTACAAATTTCATTATTACAAGGAAGCACTCCAACTTTTAGCTCCTAAGCCCCTAACATCAACAAGGATAGTGAAGTTTGTAGTGTTATGTGTGAATACATATGAGATGACAGCAGTTAATGAGTTGGTTGCTAACTTAGTCTTTCCATTATAGGTTTCTCTGCAACTGAAATATGGCCTAGATTGCATTTTGTACTCTTTTCACTGTTCCTGTTGCTCCTTACACAGTTTAGAGTTTGCTTTGATTTCTGAGTATTCATAGCAGCCAGCATACCTAAGTCATTTCCTATTGTTGGAAGCACAAAAGAGCTAAAAAAAGATGGAGAGAAAAAGGCAAAATATTTGGAGACAACAAAAGAAGAGAACTCAGAGTATTTTCATTAACATCTTCATTAATGATCTGGATAATAGAATCGAGTGCAACCACAGCAAATTTGCTGATGGCATAAAACTGGGAGGTATGTCTGATACACCAGAGGGTTGTGCTGCCATCCAGAGGGACCTCAAGAGGTTTGAGAAATGACTGATAGAAACTTCACCAAGTTCAAGATGGGGAAATGCAAAGTCCTGCAACAAAAAGGAACAACCTCAGGCACCAGTACATGATGGAGACCATCCAGTAAGGAAGCAGCTTGGCAGAATGGGACCTGAGGGTCTTCTGTAAGCCAGTAACGTGCCTTGTGGCAAAGAATACAATTAGTATCCTGGGCTTCATTAGGACAAGTGGAGTAAGCAGGCTAAAGGAGCAGATCCTTCCCCTCTCCTTATCCCTAATTAGGCACAGATGGAGTATCATGTACAGTTCTGAGCTCTTCTGTACAGAAGAGGCGTGAATGTACTGGAAAGAATACAGTGAAGGGCCACAAAGATGATTAAGGAACTGGAGTATTTCTCTTATAAGGAAAGGCTGAGAGAGCTGGGACTGTTCAGCCTGGAGAAGAGAAGGCTCGGGGGGTCTTATCAATACCTATACATATCTGAAAGGATGGTGCCAAAAGGACAGAGCCACACTCTTCCATGGCGCCCTGTGTCAGGATAAGAAGCCATGGACACCAACTGAAACACAGAATGTTTCCTCTAAACAAAAGGAAACTCTTTTTCACTGGGGGGGCGGTACAGAGGGAGGGGTGGTTGAGCCCTGGCACAGGTTGCCCAGGGAGAATGTGGAGTCTCCATCCTTGGAGATATTTAAAAGCTGTCTGGACATGATCCTGGGCAACTGGCTGTAGGTGGCCATGCTTCAGCAAAGGGAATTGGACCAGAAGACCTCCAGAAGTCCCTTCCAACCTGAATGATTTTAGGGTTCTGTGACTCTGAGTGAGAGAAACTTCCTTCAGTTCCCTTCAGTGAAAAGGTATTTCACAGGCTACAAACTATATTACTGTACATGGGCTCAATTAGAACTAGACTACACAAAATTTGTCTATATTTTCAAGATACTCCAAAACCTCTCTTTATAAATAAAAATTCTCACTCCATTTGGAATACTTCACCATTGTATATTTTAAGAAACTTTTTATTTCTCTCCGTAAGATCCAAAAACACAACCATGAAAAACCCAGTATCAACCTTCCATTCTGTGCTAACATTTCATTATTTTTTTCAAACCTAGCAAAAATTCTAAAATTAGAAGACTGCATTTGCCATGTCAAAAGTTATTTTTGACAACTTATACAAAGATCTAATTTATATGTTTTTATCAGACTTGTTTTTTTAAATCTTGGGTTCAATTATTGACAAGGTAATTTGCAGAGCACTACTCATGACATTTAGCTCAAGAGTTCCTAATGTTTCTTATTTCCTTTTGGGAGTTTTTAAAACATAGATGATTACCTGTCAGATCCTTTATCTCAGCAAAAACTGCCAGTAATAGATTAAATGTATAGATATTAGGAAAACATTACTTTAAAGTTATAAATACAAGAGAGTTTGTTGCTTTACATGACATTTTTCAAAGGGTTTATGTAAGTTCTGTTAATAATGCATGCTGTTACATATTGTGCCATTTGACTGAGGAATAGAAAGAAGGTTGAAATCTGAGATAACATTAAAATACTTTAGAAACTTTAAAGCATTAGAATCATTATTTTAAGAAAACTACTTGAAATGTTTCTTCAAGAAGGAAACAATTTGGAATTCAAGTACAGCAGCATAATAACTGAAAACGTGTAACAGTTCTCTTATTCCCATCACTAAACTATAGATTAGGGCCTTTTTCAGTTGTTGCCATTATAAATCCCAGTTCCCAGGGGTGCCAAGCTATCATAAAAATTTGCTTTGGGCAATGCTTTGAGATAAGTTCTTCAAATAATGCATAGGGGATTGGCTTGCAACTCCCACTTGAGTTAATAGGAGCTATCAAGGCAAATGTCTCATGGTTTCATGGGAGAGAAAGCTCTAGAGTACAGAAAGTTTCGGCCTGAGGATTATTTGTTTTTGATATATATATCCTGATAAAAACATGCTCTCAAATAAAACACTTCAAGCTAGTGATCTCAGATATTTGCTGGGACTGCTAACACTCAGTAGATTATGTTTAACAGAAAATTCACTGATGAAGCATGCAAAATAAATTATTTGCTAAACATTTATGGAAGAGAGAATGATAGTTTGGATTAAGAAATATGTATTTTCAAGTAAATAAAATATTATTTTAAAAAAATAAATATTTATGTTTCCCACTATTGAATTCAAAATGCTGGGTGAGCTTCACTCATACACCACCTGTTCTGTAGAAGGTGGGGATCTAGGTTGTCATGGTTGATCTGAATCTGAGTGGCACTTACTTTCTACACACAGGTTCACATTTTTCCCTTTCACCTAAGTTACAGTAGCAGACCAGCCCATCTCCCCTCTTCTGGGAGAAATTCCATTCCCCTGATTCTAGCAGCTTCCATTTCATGCAGTCCCTACATGAATGAGGTCAAGGGTTCACTATAAGAGAGTGTGCTGATAAAAACAAGTCGGCACACTTCATCTTCTAAAGAAATCTGGCTATGTCTATGTCTCTGGTCCCTGCATTACCCAAATAGCTAGGCAGGAAGATATAATGGAAACTTCCATTAAGAACCATAATTTTCTGTTCTTCTGAGTTCAACTAGTCATTTACATTAAAACATTATTGTCTGAGTACTGCAAAAGAAAAACAGCTAAACAGACGTCAAATTCATCAGCTCCAATCAGTTTGAAGTAGTAGCTTGATTTTTTGTGTTGTGAATCATTACTTAAATGAACTTTTTTCACCGACTGTTGCAAGACTGCAGGGAAAAGAAGGATTTACCTTCCAGTATAAAGACCACCTTTGTGAGAACCACTTTTTCTGCCAGTATGGTTTATGTTCTTTTTCTTAGGTAAGGAATTCTAAAAGAACAAATGGATTTCAGAGGTAGGCTATATGACCTCAAACTAAGTCCTTCTCTAACATGGTTACAGGACACGGGCTAAGGAAATTGAGCAGTTGTGCATATAATTGGTGCAACTAAACGTACTCTGTCTCCTATAGGAAGTATTTCAAGTCCAGTTTTTTATTCTCGTTTTCAATTCTATACATCTTTCTGGTAAACCAATGACAGAAACTTTAAAGAGTTCTCAGGTGAGATCTCACAGATGTCTTCAACAATTTTTACATGCTTTTTTACAAAGCAATAAAATTACTGCTTTCCTGTCTCTGCTGTAAATACCTTACTTGCCACAACCTCAGATCAGATTTGTCATTTTGGTAGCATTTTTACATTGGTTGTTGCAACATTTTATGTGGATGGTTAATAGTGTTATCTTGTATCATCTTTTCTTTTTTAGTTCCCCTCTGCAAGCACCAAAGTCTTGTTTTTAGTCCTAAACCTCACATTTCCTACTATTATATGTCATGCCATATTTTTAACTCCAGTGTTGCATTCTTAATTTGTTTCTGTCAGTCTGGACATTGTCTTTGCTAATCCTAATTTAGCATCATTGTAAAATATTTTACTTTTCATACTAATGGTTCCCCTAACAATATCACGTGTGCTTTTTTCCTACCCATACTGCAATTTTTGTGCTAGTCTATCTTTAAATTAATAAATAACTTACTATGGGAATTACTTTGTAGTGTATCTGATGTCCAGTTTTATTTTAGACACTAAATTTTCTTTGCCAAGAAAACAAATTACTTCAGCAAAGACAGGTACAGCATTACCGTGGCTTGATCTGCCTTTGCTGAAACTAGCTGGAATATTATTTCTCTTCTGATGTATATAATTAATTATATTTTGATCTAGAATTGGTCTAAAATTTTCATGAGGTACAATTACTATGTCTATAATTATCCAGATCACATTTTTCCCTTCCTTAAATATATGCAACAGGATTGGTTTTTTGCACCGAATGCAATACGACTCACAGTCTGATGGACTCCTTAGAATTACTTGCTGCCAGACTACTCTTCTGTGATGAACTACTGATTTCATATATTAAAACAATAAGTGGAAACTTATGAAATTGCTTTTTGATGACCTCTTTGGTTTGCAAAGGGTATGATTTAAAATAAATAAATAACTACATCATGAATATTTATAACCCATCTGCTTTGAATATAGCCTATCAAACTTAAATGAGACAAAGTATTAAATCTACAATTTAAAAGCTTAAAACTAGGAGGGCTTATTTTTACCCTTATGACAGTCCAGCATTTAAATAAGACCAACTGGAACTGGGAATGAACTCCTAATTTTATTAATCTCCTTATACTGCAGTGCATTGTTCTTAGTCACCAAAATATGCACAGCTTCTGAACAGCCTGACACTTGGCTTTGCATTCCATGTTATATTTTAAGAAATACATATCATGTATCACTTGCTAATGGTTTCTGTGGGAGGAGATGAGTAATTAAGGACTTGTGAAACTGGGGAAGTGTACGTTTTTATAACTGATAACATAAACTCACAGGATGGCTGCAGTTCAACAAAGGGCTTAGCTCGCACTTTTCTATAAATAAGCACAGGAAATTAGATTAAAATTTTCAAATTAGATTGCCAAGATTTTAGAAGTGACCATAGGATCCATGTGTTTTTCTTTGGGTACTTCTTCGCTGATGGATTTTTCAGAATCCTGATGTTTGACAACTTTTGAAAATATCTCAGTTCTAGAAAGTCTTTTATTTGCCTGACCTAAAAATCTTTTATACATTTTTGAGAAGAATTTAACTAGACTTGGAAACAACAAGCAGGTCTACTCTCTCAATTGCATTTTTGGTTAGACATGTTATACATAACTAATTACATGATATCAATTTCGTTTAAAAACATGGATTATAGTCACTCAAATTCTTCTCTATGTATATAGTTACTGTAGAGGATTTATTTGTGACATTGATAGACACAAACTGAGCCTTACAGTTCCTTCCTCTTCACTATTGATTTGCAGTTTCATTTGGAAATTTAACAAATGTTTAAGTTTCATTGCTTTCCTTCGCCAAAAACTGGTAAAACATGAAGCAATGTAACTTACAGTCTTAGGGAATTTGTCTGGGATTTGCAAATAAACCAGTCTTGGTTTTGAGGGCTTAGATGCTGAGGAGAGAGGAATGTTGACATTTTTCCTACTTCAGTTCTTAAAAAGTTGTTTGGTACTTGATAGCATCAGACAATCAGCTCAGTTTAGCTGAGGCAACAAGGCAGGCTCCTAATTATAGTTGATAATTATGCTGTGAGATTCAGGGTACTTCCCAAATCCCTTTGAAAACTCAGACCATGATTTTATTTGGTGTCAGAAAAGAATCTGAGCAATCCACTCCATCATGTCCATGGACATGACTGAACCAAACATCCACTACATATTTGGTTTTCAACAGAAGAAAAACAAAGTAGGAGGGTGAGAAGGACACTAGTGTGGATGATGGGGGCAACAGGGAAATTTTCAAAATGCACTTTACCTTGACATCTAGACCGTGATTTCTATTATATATCTTGTTTTCAGGAAAGTATGGAAAATGCTGTATACACTATTTTCTATTTTGCAGAACTGGAAATTGCAGAGTTGGAAAGATCCTGGGCATGTACCTTTTTTGCAGTTTTAGAGTACAATGAAGAAAATACTGATGAAAGAGACTTTTTTTTTTTTTTAATTCTGAAGTCTGTTTTCAATTGGTACTATATAATTGGTTTAGCTGTTTATGGAAGAAAAGAGTAAAAAATAATCTTGAAGATACAGAATGTATCTTCAGAAAACCTGTTACACATTAACTTGTCCATAAATTACACGTATATAACATAGAAGCAGACAATAACTAGAAAAATTGTTGTATGTAAGGCTCAGCTTTTCTTCTGCTGCTGTTAGAACATCTACTATTTTCACTACTTCAAAAATAGATTCTTATAGAACTTGTATGCAACACCTAAAAGCTTATCCGATACCTGCGTTTGAGCATTGCACAGGAGGACCAAATGTTTCACAAAAGAGAAATTTAAAAATTCTTCTTATCAAGAACATTGTCAACTGCTTAAAAATGGAGACTGAATATGCCAGTCTCCCTGTTCTCCAGTCCTGCTCAACTTCCTAGAATTACCAGCCTGTGTAGTATTTGGAATACTACAGTAAAAAAATAAAGGATAATTATTGCAGCTGTCATTGGAGACATTTTAGATAAGGTATGGCTTCTGCTGTTCTGTTGGTACAGATGGCGGAACAACAACAACAAAAATCTATGAGTACATGTGCAAATTTCTAAGTTTTGTCAAAAAAAAAAAAAAAAAAAAAAAAAAAAAAAAAAAAAAAAAAAAAATTAATTGATAGAGGGGATGCTACATTTACTTTGAAATTGCCCTTCCACTTCTAGCCCACCAGATGAAATCTGTCCTAGGGTAACTGCAAAGGAACTTAGTCACTAAAGATAAAATGTAGTCTGAATTGAAAATCTTTGTCAGATTCTTTCTTTTTCTTTCTCTCATCTGCCCCTAACAGATATTTTTACATTTAGAAATGGCAATATCAAAATGAAATGTCCAGGCTGGACTTGGAATGGGTTGGTGTACTATGTAACTCCACTCTTTTTGTGATGGTCTACATAAAAATGTACCAATGGCACTGTACACTGGGTAAGTCCATGCAGCTGCTCCTTCTGCCAGCCCTTCTGTGTCTCACAGTCATCATCTTGTAAATCATAGTTTTATGCATGAAATTCATGTAGAGCTTGGAGGGTAAAATTAAATTCTCTTTATCAACAGCTTCGAAGATGGGAGAGAAATAGCAGACAAAGCCACATTTTCTTTGATTACACTGTCTCACCATTCATCTGAAATGAAGGAATGGCAGCTAGCAGCACTGTTCAGAGAGAATCTGAATGCATTTGTGGGTATTTTGATGCAAGTGGAAATAGACTCACAGCAAATTCACTGTGTGGAGGAAAAACAGCATAACAACAATTCTTTGTCCTCAGGTACTGAACCTTAAAGCCAAAGTTCCTGTGTTTGTATGGATGCACTATAACTCATCTAACATTATGCACAAAGATTTCAATATGAAAAATATTCTAAATTCTTCATGTAAAACTCATATTTTGCTCTGATTGTACAGGAGTCCAATATATGAGGCAAATAAGTAAGAAAAAATGTCTTTAAGTCTCTAAAACAGGTATTATGCAAAATAGAAGATTTTGTATTTCAAGAACAGTAGACTACTGTTTTCTTAGTATATTAAGGTCTCTGTTCTTATGGATTTTCTGGACTCAGGCCCAGAAAGGGAGTAAAGTGTTGTATTATAAGATAAAATGGAAGTATTTTTGCTCTTACTAGAAAGACAGTATGAAGTATTTTGTCTTGTGTCACTTCTCAGAATTGAACATAAGAGCACAAGAATTTCTGATTTGTATTAGTATGTAGTAAAATAAAATTATACTGACTGTGGTGAACTGTTCACAGAAAAAAATAATTTGGAAATGATGCAACTGAATACAATTTAGGTCAGATAAAGATGATGAAGAAAAAAAGACAAATGCAGAATCTTTTACATTCAATGATGCATTGAATGCCAGCAGCTTTATTGTTGAAAGACTCAGTTGCCATCGACATCTATAGAAGCTGATCTTTTGTATCTCCCAGGTGCTAAACTCCAGGAAGAGATACAGAATGAGCAATCAGCAGAGGTAAGAAGAAGAGATATTAATTGGCAAAATATTTCTGCCAGCATAGTAGTTTATTAACTTTTCGTTTGAAAATAAGGGATAACTTGCTCCCAGTGGAAAGCACAGTGATGAACATAGCACAGATAATAATAAAATAGATCATTAAAAAGAAACATCTAGATGTTACAAAATACTTATATATCTGACAGCTGCTTCCCCTGCAGACTAATCTAGACCTGGTGTTAGCTCCTCGCAGTCCTATATGAATTAAACTTCCAGGAGGTGAAAATCACAGCAATCAAATCTCTCACTTTTACCCATTGTTATATTAAAAAATATGGATATAGGCACGTGCACCTCTCACTATTTCATTCTGTGGTTTATGTGTGACTCATGATTGTCAATGCATGTCTGGAGATCCTGCTGCATGACTGCTGGAACAAGCCTTTCAGGAGATACAGGTAGAAGGATAGCTACTTTATAAATCCCAAATTCTTAGGCATACAATGGGGTCTGCCATGCTCTGGTCTCCAAAATGACCTACACTTTAGGGCATGCATATTACCAGAGGAATATGTGTCTACGAAATACCAGCAATGAAATAGCTGGTAGAAAACATTCACCAGTGGCTAAATATTTTAAGGGCATTGTGGATCTCTCTCTTCAACTTGGACGTTGAACTACTTTCTTGAATATGTTCTTAGAGCTTGGTGGTTCTGTTTAGGAACTAAACACATTTATTTTAATTACTATTTAGTCTTTTCTGTGTGTATGAAATCTAAAAAAGTTCTCAAATATTCCTAGAAAACTACTAGTTTCTGCTCTTTTTTTTTTTTTTTTTTTTTTTTTTTTTTTTTTTTTTTTTTTTTTCTTATATATACTAACTATGAAATTCAGCTGGTAACTGCTTTGCCAAAATTCCTAAGAAGAGCAAACTCTGCTACATATTTCAGCAAATTACTCACCTAAGGTGCAGGAAGAAAAAGAATGCACTGGTTTATACAGAGGATTACCTTTTTTTTTCCCTTAGACAACAGAAGTTTTCCTTATTCACTTTTTTTTTTTTTTTTTTTTTTTNATGCTACATTTAGTTTGAAATTGCCCTTCCACTTCTAGCCCACCAGATGAAATCAGTCCTAGGGTAACTGCAAAGGAACTTAGTCACTAAAGATAAAATGTAGTCTGAATTGAAAATCTTTGTCAGATTCTTTCTTTTTCTTTCTCTCATCTGCCCCTAACAGATATTTTTACATTTAGAAATGGCAATATCAAAATGAAATGTCCAGGCTGGACTTGGAATGGGTTGGTGTACTATGTAACTCCACTCTTTTTGTGATGGTCTACATAAAAATGTACCAATGGCACTGTACACTGGGTAAGTCCATGCAGCTGCTCCTTCTGCCAGCCCTTCTGTGTCTCACAGTCATCATGTAAATCATAGTTTTATGCATGAAATTCAGCTGGTAACTGCTTTGCCAAAATTCCTAAGAAGAGCAAACTCTGCTACATATTTCAGCAAATTACTCACCTAAGGTGCAGGAAGTAAAAGAATGCACTGGTTTATACAGAGGATTACCTTTTTTTTTCCCTTAGACAACAGAAGTTTTCCTTATTCACTTTTTTTTTTTTTTTTTTTTTTTTTTTTTTTTTAACGATAAAAGCACCATTCAAGAGAGGAATCTATAGTGGCATTCCTTTCCAACTTACCAGGAAAGCTGTCTTCAGATCAAAATTTAAAATGTTGGAACTGATAATGGAAGCAACTATAAACTTTGGAAGTACAAATAATTTCCATATTAGTGCTCACTCAGTCTTTTTCTTACACACAGAGCACACTTGCTGTTCTCAATTACAAGTTAGCAAAAGACTTTTTTTCTAATTTTACTGGATAGCAGAAAACTATCAGTTGCATGTTTTGCTTCTTATAAGATTTTTCAGATCTATTCTAATCTATTTTGCTTTTAAGTGAAGCACTATTTCAGGTTATGAGTTCTCTGTATAAGTAGCTGCCATTTCAGCAAACATCATCAACAATGCATTTTTCCTGCATTGTAATTGTTTTAGGCATGACTGTTTTCTCATTGCATACAACATTTTTTAATTAGAAATAATATGTGCCGTACACAGAAATAAACCTATGCATATAATACTTTATTAGAAATATTTAAGTTAGGATTAGCTAACTGATGGATTGGTAAAAAGCAATGTCTGGATTTATTATTTATCAAGTAAAACCACCGTAGAAGTATATTATGCTTTTATGATAATTACATATTAAAAATTGAATTATCACTTTATTTCAAACTACCGTTATTCCAATAGCATTTTGTGATTCCTGTTCTCTTAGTATGGACTTTTTTTCCCTAGAAGACTTTGTAAGATTTGTATCTATGATAAGCTTTTGTTCTTATTAGGAGTGGCCATCAGCCAGACACTGGACAAGTATGACATTTGTTCATAGCATTAGAAGTATTTTACTTGGTTTGGATAGACAGTCTTGTTGAATTATTTCCTTGTTAAGACACTGACATGAATCAATAAGAACACAATCCATGTGTACTATGACCATGAAGCTGAGGTGGTCATCACTGTGTATTGCAATTAACCACTTACATCTAAAGGTGACAGAATCAGTATGTTGTAGATTCAGATTCCAGGTAACATTTTTGAACTCTTGATTCTCAGAATGTAAGGATCATAAATCTTGCACATAAAATGTCATGCTAGTGTTTTCAGGGCATAATGCATGTTTAAATTGTCATGATACAAATAAACATGGCTATCATAGTAGACACTGTTGGAGGTTTTGGTTTAATAAATCTTAGAACCCTTCTGTTAAGATTTTAATAACTTAAATTTTGTTTAAAGCTTCTTTACCATCAATTTAATTTACTGCCTAGTTTTCTCTAATTTTAATGTACTATATACACAACATTTTCTCCAGTATCTCACCTTTAAACCAATTCATTGCTTCCAAAGCAATTGGTTCATCTTACCTTAGTTTCAACAGCATGCTTATGTGAGATTCTAATAGCTAAATGATGTACATTTTTGTTCTTTGTTTTCAGTCTTTTTGGACTTGCATGCTGGAAACATTTTATGTTGCTTCTCAGTATCTAGGGACTTCCAACCAAGTAGTCATAAAACTGTTGTGTCCTTTAATTTTAACTTCATGTGTTGGTTGATTTTACCTTGAAGACTTTCAGTTCTCATTGGCTTTTCAACATATAAATTTACTGTTTCACCTGAGATTTGATAGAACATAGATGCTTTCAATACCTTTACTCATTATCTCTTAAGTATGTTCATTAATCAAAATTTCCTATTTGAAATAAAAATGTATTATTCTGACACATGTGATTATGGTCTCCTAGCAACTTTCTCAAATCATCCCTTTTAATTTCAATGGGTCTAAGAGCAGAAAATAATAAAGATAGCCTTAATTCTGTACATGATTTAATCTTTTTTTTTCTGTGTGGTATAACTTTAATTTATTAAAGGAGTTGATACTATAATTTCATTGTAGTAATGATAAAACACAGTATTAAACTTCCATTCTACATGTCAGTGTAACCTATATCACAAAAAGAAAAATCGTTTCCCACACGCTTACTTGGACCTCCAGTGAGGTATCTTAAAGGAAAAACTTAATTCGATAGAATTTTTTCAATACCACAGTAAGAATCAACTTTTCATTTTGTGCCTCTCTCCTAAACTCCATCAGGCAGCATGATGTAATTTTCCTTTCCTTTTCCTTTTCCTTTTCCTTTTCCTTTTCCTTTTCCTTTTCCTTTTCCTTTTCCTTTT
>JAAWXA010000021.1:3757354-3785855 GCA_038090715.1 Florisuga fusca
CTCCTCCCCTCCCCTCCCCTTTAACTCTGACCACAAGGGTTAAAGTCATCTTTTGACAAGTAAGAGTTTATTAATATAGATGGGGACCATGCCACGTAGGATGGCCACAGCAACATATTAAAAAAAGGCTCTGGCAGGACTGTAGAAACATAGCTGTTAAATCTGGTGAAATCCTGAGTCTGATCAGGTCAACAAAACTCAGTCGGATTTGGATTTTGCTGTTTTCTTGGGTTTTGAACAAATCTTTCTCCTTTAGAACCTTCACCAATTTTTTCAGTATCAAATTATATCCCATTTTGTGGATCCAGACACAAGACTGGATCTTGCTTTGTTATTAGTTCAGTGAATTAGACACGCTTGGAGAACTATTCTCTCATCATGCTATGTTAATAATAAAAGCAATACAGAACAGAAAATGGGAAGTAGACTTACAGCAAGACTTAAAGCAGTGTAAACTAACATTTGCTTGCTGACTTAATCTGTGCATTTTGCTACTATCAGCTTCTTCTCTAAGGGATAAATTCAACCCTATCTTGGAGTTGCTGATGAAATTTATTCTCCCCAGAGGAAAATATTTCTTCTTTCTGGTTCCTGCTGCTTGCTGGCTACTGTTCCGGTTTCTCAAACTTTCTCCATCCCTTTTCATTTTCACATGAATATATTCTTTCCTTTGTCTCCTTTCTCTCCTTCAGCTATCAGAATTGAATTTGGTATCTACATAACTTAATGCAATGGAAATATAGTAGTGTGGATTCTATATTCTATACAGAATAGAGTTTTAAAAAATTGCATACACTTGCAAAAAGTAGGTTTT
This sequence comes from Florisuga fusca, assembly GCA_038090715.1. Lineage (NCBI taxonomy): Eukaryota > Metazoa > Chordata > Aves > Apodiformes > Trochilidae > Florisuga > Florisuga fusca. The sequence continues at coordinate 3,758,169 of JAAWXA010000021.1, forward strand.
ATGCCCATCCTTTATTTCTGGCTCACTGGGATTAAACAGAATTGAATTAATAGTTAATTACCGGCTCTTATAAAGATAAAAAAAAAACAAAACACATAAAAATAGAAGTAAAAAATAGGTAAGTCTATTAGACCATGAAGAGTAGTGACTGAAAACTATAGGAAATTTCTGTATTTTGAAGTAATAAGAAAGAAGGGAAGAAGGGAGTGAAGGACTGAAGAAGGGAAACAGGGAGGGAGAAAAGTAAAAAGGAAGGAGAAAAGAATGAAGAAAGAGACAACTATGTAAACCAGTTATATTTTGTTTAACCTCAAAGGAAGATTTTTCTCTCCTGCAAGTTATTCACTTATGCACTTGCCATCGAATCAGCATTGTGGGTAAGTTGATAGCCTGTACAGGAAAGGAAAGAATGGCAAGCTGGTTACTTTATGGCTATTTCACAGAACTGATGAGACAGCAAATGATATTCAATCCTATTAAAAAGACTAAGCACAGCCTTTCCCCCCCTTTAAAAAAAAAACCTCCTACATTCCTTGTGCTGGGATTGGATGATATGATTCTACAATTCAGGAAGTCTGGAAATTACAGAACATCTGCAACGAAATTGGTTTTCTGTGGAAAACTGATGAATCACTTACTGCCAATGACTGGAAGGAAAAGTACTTGTTTATGCCCTTATGTAATGAATTTTTATGAGGTGAAGTTTGCTGTTTATAAAAAATATACTTTCAGTTGCTGCAGATGTAAAATAATAGAATTCAGAATTTAGACCAACACATTACTGAAAAGACAGTCTCTAGCAGAATACAGCTGCTTACAAAATGCCAAAAAAAGGCTTTTACTTCCATAATAGAATTAAAACTTCCATCCATTCCCTAAGGGCTTACAAGAGATAAATAACAGACAATATTATTACTCTTATCTTTGTTAACATATATTTAAGTAAAATAAATATATAATCTGCTTCAAAATGCAGATCTGAACCACAGTAAAGAAGAAAAATGTGTTTTTGAGCTATTTCTCAAAGAAACTCCAGTATGTCTCTGTAACTATAAAGAACCAAGTACCTGCTTTGCCCTGCATGCTCCTTCACTAAGAAACTCTTCTAAGCAAGAGTTAATCTGAGAGCTCAGGGGTAAGAACTGACCTTTTGTATGTGAAAAATAAGTTTTCACAATCCAGTGCATTTTAAGACAGTTGCATGTCTGGAAATGAATTAGTGGAGCTAGTTTTGGGAATTTGAAATAAAAGGCAGACTAGGGAAAATGTGGGCCCTCTCCAACAGGAAACAGGAGACATAGTTGCCCTGGATATGGAGAAGGCTGAAGTACTTAATAACTTTTTTCCCTTAGTTTTCACCAGCAAGTGCTCAAGCCATACCATCCAAGTCACAGAAGGCAAAGGCAGTGACTAGGAGGATGAAGAACCACTGATAGTAGTCGTGGATCATCAAAGGAACCTGAAGATGTACAGTTCCAGGGGACCCGATGAGACGCATCAGGGGCTCTTGGGGGAACTGGTGGATGAAGTTGCTAGGCCACTATTCATGACATTTGAGAAATCGTGGCAGTCTGATGAAGTTCACACTGACTGGAAAAGGGGAAACACACAGGCCAGTCAGTCTCATCTGTGTGCTTGGCAAGAGTGCCACAAGCAGAGTGGGCAAACAGAGTGTGGTGTGTCACCCAAACCAGGCCATCACAGTTTGCAAGGAAGAATGAGTGGAAGGGTGCTCAAGTTAGGCTGGAGAATGAAGAAATCCACCCAAAAGAGAGCCATGGCATCCCTCAGCTCTGCACAAACTATGACTGATACAGGTTTCTGAACTGAGCTCTCTTGGGAAAACACTGCCACCAGGCTGCAGGGTGTGCCTTAATCTCACACCATTAGCATATACTTGCAGTGAGAACACCTGTGGGAGGTGTGCCCAGGTGGAGGAACCCTTCTGCCTAGTGATGGATGCTCCGGGAGGAGGTGAGTGCGTTAAGGACCATCAGGAACTGTGAGAGAAAGAAACACTCTTGGAGTCACATCCTACCTTCCCTGAAACAACACAACAGACTTGACAGGGCTCATGATATGCAGAATTCCCTAACCGTTGCCTGGCTGAACATGGGGACTTAAAGGAATAGTGGCAATGGCATCAAGCTCCTTCCCTGCCTCTGAGCCTGGTGTCACTGACAGGACTTTTCATTCTTTGATCATAGGTCAATTTACATGACAACAGGCCTGCTGGCAACAGATCGGGTATATCTGTCTCAAAAGGGGAAAAGTATCTTGGCACAAGAGTTAGCAGGGCTCATTGGAAGAGCTTTAAACTAGATTTGAAGAGGGAAAGACCCCAAACCAGGCTTGCTAGAAATAAGCCCAGGGAATCTACACTAATGCATGCAGCATAGGCAACAAGCTCAAGGAACTGGAAGCCATTGTGCAGTGGAAAAAACTATGATATAGTTGCATCCCAGAAAGCCAACCATATCCTGAGAGGCATCAAAAGAAGTGTGGCCAGCACGTCAAGGGAGGTGATTATCTCTACCTTTACTCTGCTTTTGTGAGAACCCCAGCCTGGAATACTGTCTCCTGTTCTGGGGACTCCAACATAAGAAAGATATGGAGCTGTCTGGAGTCCAGAGCAGGGCTACAAAGATGAACAGAGAGCCAGAGAAAGTGAAGACAGGGTGAGAAAGTTGGGGTTGTTCAGAGTGGAGAAGAGAGGGCTCCAGGGAGACTTTATAGAGGTCTTCTAGTACAATGAAGCTGGGGAGGGACTTTTTACAAGGGTATGTTGTGATAGGACAAGGGGGGGGTGATTTGATGCTAAAAGGGGGTACGTTTAGATTAAGGGTAGATTTAGATTAGCTATGAGGAAGAAATTCTTTCGTGTGGGGGCGGTTCGATACTGGGACAGGTTCCCTAGAGTTGTGGATGAGTCCTCCCTGCAAGTCTTCAAGACCAGGTTGGATGGAGCTTTGAGTAACCTGGTCTAGTGGGAAGTGTCCCTGCCCATGGCAGAGGGGTGAAACTAGATATCTTTAAGCTCCCCTCCACCCCAAATGGTTCTGTAAGTCTACAAATTGTTTTTTTTTTACACTGGGGTATGGGAACATGTGTGGAATTTGATTGCTATCATCTTCTAATTTCTTCCAGTATCTTCAGATATTTCAGAGAAAGATGTCACTGCTTGAATGTGATTTCTTTTTGGAACCTGTCAAATATTTCCTGGAATAGCGTAGGTGACTGAAAATGTAGAGATATGTTTTTAATGACTAATGCATTTTGCACTTCTTCAGCAAAAGCTGTTTTGCTGTGTGTGTGAAAAATTTGGTGCTATTTTCTTCGTTCTTCTTATCTCCTTGTCCTGACATCTATAGTTTCTGCAAGGACTGTTAATGTACCAAGAAATGTAATTTCTTGGTTTTACAGGTACAGCTTTATGAAGATGAGTATCTGTGGCATGAAGCAACAGTGCTATGAGCAACCTGTATTTTTTTGCCTTGCCACACACGGACCATCTTCGAAATGGTTACATGCCTGCTGTTGCTGCTTTCAGTCACAGGGACTGTAAAAAGGATGTAACTGAGAAGGCATGCTCCAGGTCCATCTATACGTTCTGCAATGGCCAGGCTTGCTTAAACCTTGAGACAGCTGGCCAAACATGACTTACCTCTTATCCTGTTTTCCACAATGCATGTAATAAAGGCTGTGCCATTTGGCTAATTGCCCACGTTATGCATGCATTAGCAGCATGCTCTAGCCATTCAGGCATTGCTTTTGAAGAAATAATTACTCAGCACATGGGGCCATTTTGTCCTTTAGATACGGAATGAACTGCAATGAGTGCAAAGCTTTTGCATAGAGAGGGCCCTCTTCAAAACCCTCATGCTGCTTACCCTGAAGCCATGGTCCTCTGGGTCCTGTTTCTAATACCATGTTAGGATGGAAAACATCAGGGATAGGTTGCTATTACTAATGGTGTAGCAGTCACAGAGATGTTAAGAGCAGGCTGTGCAAATCGTCCTGAAGTGATGGTAAGTCTTTGCTCTCTGAATCTGCCTTTGAATGGTATGACTATTATATGGGGCAATCCATGTGACCCACAATCTTAAAGTAAGAGCCTACATCAAAGAAGGCTGGAGTTACAAGTTATCAATAAATATCCCACTGACATGATACAGGCTTTTGCTAATTACAGTGTCTGTTTTGTGGATAGTTTAGCTGGCTACAGTAGTCACTCATATGAGAGACTTAAGTACAGACCGAAACTTTTTCAACAATGCAAAAGTATTTTCAGAAAAGCTTAATTAGCCTTTGGGTGTGCATCATGAACACTGCTTCTTAAGCCTTGTCACAAGCCATGCATCTCTACTCAGATAATTGGGTATCACAGTATGTTCAGTCAGATGTTCTGTTCCTGTTGTGGTTTAATGCATCTGAAAGTAAGATGGAGAACACCAGTGATAAACTGAGTATCAACATGTAAAATAGCAAGCCCATTGTTGTACCTTAATGCATCGTGCATGACCCAAACTAAAGACCTTACATCAAGACTATGTACAATAGCACAGGTTTCTGCAAACATACTCACCCAAACATGCAGTAGACATGATTTAAGGAAGAGAAAGTTTCAAAACTCTGCAATTTCTTACTGCTAATGCAGATTCCAAGGTAATTTTTTTGCCATTAAGACAATGCATCTCTGAAGATCCTCAACACTGCTATTGCATCAGAGGTAGCCTTTCTAAGTACAGAAAGAATTTGGAGATGATAGGTCAAGCTATTTCCTTGGCAGGCTGTGTCCTGAAAGACTAGTTAAATAAGATCTCTTAACAAGATCACAAGTTCTTGGCAAGTGTTTAAGAGCTAGGAGACATGACAGAACAGTTTTGGTCAGTTTAATCAAACTTGGCAGTTCTGTAGGCAGAGGTTAGACAAAGGGCTTTTATGAATGGCAGAAGAGTCAGTCTATCCTGATCTCCTGAGCTACTCCACATGCTACAATTAGCTCTTGGTTACAGCTCTTCCAAGACAGCATGATGCATAGCAGTTACCAGACTGACAAACTTTTGTTCCTGAAATATCCTTGAAATTACTTAAATGGGACCTCTCTTCAAGCACATAAAGAAGATGGAGTTGTCGGGGTTTGCAGAACAGATTCAGCATTCTCTTTAACCTGAATGCCTCCAAAAACCACAGCTTGTGACAAATGCTTATTCTCATTCAAATGAAGATATGAAAAAAAAAAAATCCAGTATGTTTCTTAATCTAATTAGTCTGTTTCAGTTCTGGCTTTATTTTTTTCGTTTCTGATACAACAAAAACACACAAAGACACAACAAAGACACACAATGGAGCACAAAGTGTTACTACAGGGCTGTAAATTTTATCCAAAACTGAAAACAAATTCTGGTTCTTTAACTTTCTAAAATTCTAGGCATTTATCCTTTTCATTGATACACATATTACAACCTAGAAGTACAGTCTCATAATAGCTGAAGAGCAAACACCTTTTGTCAAGAGAAAATTACTGATGAGATTAACATTCCAAAATAAAATTTTATTCTTTCTACGGCAGGCAGGATCACCTGACATATCTTAAACCTTGCTTATAGTATAGTTTTAACATGAAAATATGATGCTTACAAGGATGAATTATCAATGCAATTATTAAAAATTAAAATTACTACACAGTTAAATTACTTGCCATTTTTCTGTATTATCTCCAAGTAAGACTTTTCTGCAGTTTGTGTAACACAAGACACAACAAAAGAGAATTACAGTATTAAGAAGGTATATTTTTAACTGTACAGTGCTATAACGAAGCTACTGCGTATTGGCTTTGGAGACCTAGAAAAGTAGCCTGGTAGCCAGTAGGTTTTCAATATTCACATTGAATCCTTGGTCTCATCACTCTTAGTTGTGACTACAACTGAGCAAAGGTTTCAGCACAAGCTACATCGAAAAATAATAACAATTCTATATCTGACAAAAGAAACCACACTCTGCCAAACCTTTTCTTTCGGTAGGATGCATGGTACCTGCTTGCTTGCATGGAAAGTAAAAGAATTCAAGCCACATCTTAGGATCTAGGATCTCAGGGTAGTGCAAACTGTTTATTTATGCCATAAGACAGACTTTACAAACTGAGCCAGTTATGGGCTACAAACCTAACACACCAATGATGAAGTAGTAGGCCAATGCTTTGGTACTAAAATCCAAAGTTAATTATCAAAGACCCAACTCCACAAGAAAACCAGGGAAGCCATGTGCAATAAAGTACAACCAGCAGAAAACAGCAGTACAATAAGAGGTACAAAACTTCTGGAAGCAGATTGTCTACTGATAGTGTAATAGGGATGAAAAAGAGAGTATACATTTTACTAGGATTTCACCTGCATAAAGCTGCAAGAGACTAAACAAACCTCAGGAAATTCATACAGCTTAGGTAAATCAAAGAGCAGGGCAGAGAGAGGTAGAATGAAAAAGGAAGATAAAATTATTTAAATATTCAGGAAAAAGAAACATTTTTAAATAGGAAAGAAATTAACTCCTGTGTGAAAAGAACATGCTACCTAACAGAGTTCAATAAAGAAAATCCATGCTCTTGTGACACACTACTGTACTATGACTTCAGATGGAATTTAGAGTCCAGACAAAACTAAGGTCTGCTCTTATCATAAAACACAAACATGAGATGCATACATCTTAATCAATTAAGGCCACTTAAAGAGAGAGGTAGCAGGAATGCTGACGACCCTTTCTGGAGACATTAGATCACCTCAAAGTCAGGGTTGCTAATACATTAGTTCAGGAAGAGCAATTAAATGATGTGGAAGGACAATTCAAACAGAATCACTTCAGGACCTGCAAGAGGTACGCCACCAGTTTTGATACTTCTAATAAGAAGTACAAGCTGGTACATATTGCAACTGCAAATAATAGAAAATTGGCAGGCTGCTGATATATACATTTGATGGCAAATAATATATGGTGGCATAATATCTGGAAGCAGTTGCTCTGAAGTCTCTGTTGACTCACAGAACAGTAGCAGCATTAATGAAGTTTTGGGCTGCCCAAAGATACTTACGAACCCGCTAACTGTATTTAATTGCACAAGATGAAAGCGTGGTGTGTCACCAAACATCAAAAACTAGAATTTAAGATCTTCAAACAAATAGGCTTGTGGGTTGTTTTAATCAGACACTAAAGAATGTAATAAACCATTTCATAAAAGTAGATCAAAGATATTCGATCTGTTGTTACCATACTATTTTTGGGACAGACTACTGATGACAGCCAATCAAGAACACAGCCATCATAACGTGATTTACTTGATTTCACTCCCTAAGTTTTTTTGAGAACTTGATTTAAGAGCCTAAAAAAGGATGCAAAGTATTTTTGTGTTAATGAGACACTTCTGGGTAAGACTTCCTGTCAAAAAATGACTGCAAGTTTCAAAACAGAAACAAAAAAAATCTTATAAAACCAGGTCAGAGAATAAATGGATAAACTCTTAAAAGAGGGAATAATAAAAGGATTGTAAAGCCAACAGAGAAAACAAACAGTAATAGTAAAAACAGGAAGAGTTACCTTTTTTTTTTTTTTAACTGTCTACATGCACATAACTGTTTGATCTGTTTTCTGTGTGGTAGTGAGCTAACAGTGAGGTTTGTCACCCTCCTTAACTACACTAAAAAAAGAAGAGTGGCAAGTCCCAAGGACAGCAACTTGTGAGTAAATAGCTTTTTCCAGTGTCTCTGACTCAGAAGAATGTGGGTTACCTTGGGTGGCTGCCAACACTGCAATGGATGATGGACTGCCTCCCACAGCTTTATAAGGAAGAAGTGGGAGGTGGTCATACATATGTCACTGAAAATCAGAGACGCATAGCTGAGCAAGAAAATGAGTTCAGTCAGCTCATGAAGGTCTAGAAGGTGCACAGCATTTGTGCAGGAAATGACTGTATTTCTACAGGCATGTTACTGGGGAGTTTCTTCTCTGTCTACCAAATGGATCACTTAACCCTTACAGCCTATTGTTAAGAGAGCAATTTTGAGTTAGAGAAAGTGTATGTCCTGTTATGGTGACTGAATGTGATGACAGTTCACTCCACACCTTTCCTTTTTGGAGAAGAAAACCACACTGGGAATTCAAATTTAAAACATTCAAATTTAAAATTATTGTTAAGGCATGACAAGGATGACTTGCCACTACATTCATCTACTAGCTAAGTTAGTAATTGCAGAAGCTTTCACAAGGCTGATACTGATAAAATCCACACAGGTAAAAAGCTTACTGGGCATCGTTTTTATTTTGAAGAAATTACACAGAATGAAATTAGGAAGTGGCAGGTTGACAGACTCTGGATATAGAATGCCTTGACAACAGAGGGGTACTGACTGGAATCAAGTAGTCCGGGAGAGTAGAAGAGCTGGTGTACTCCTTTCTTTTCTGTTCTTCAGAGAGGTAAGTTGGTACTCTTCATCAGTAAAAAATATAAATAACACCAGTAAAGAAATATTTGTTGTTACAGCAACTTACAGAGTCTCTAAAACCTTCTGTTTAAAGCTGTTTAAAAGATTTTTTTACATTAATCTCTGCAATATAATATTTCATGTATAGTACAAAACCAAATAAACCCTCTATCGTGCGTGCAATTCTGTCATTTCAATTTTGTATTTCAATGGCTGGAGACTGTGTACCTCTGAGCCACATTTAGGACATGTAAAATACATATCAGATAAATAGTTACTCTTAATACAGAAGTAACAAAAAACATGTGAACAGCCTATGGTATGAGGCATGGTAGGCCACTCCCCACATAGTGAACACTCCTTGCAGTGATCTGCTAATGTGTTTTCACTATTGGACAGACCTGCAAAAGGCAAACACCAAGAGGAAAGTTTAAGTTTTAGTTTCTGCGCATTAATAAGTGGCAGCAGATAGATCAGAAATTCAGCAAAGCCATGCCACAAGAGCTCCCTGTTCATGTATTCAAAGCCTACCTGACGAACACCTTGAGGCTTGCAAAAAACTGACCTAATTCCTAGAACGCGTTCTGTAAGTGTTGCAAATGTTCCTTTCTGAAGAAAAATCAGAAAGTTTACAAGTCCACAAAATTTAAGAAGTCCAGCTCCAAAGTTAATATAACGCTTGATTTTGCAGGAAGATTGGAGTTGATGATTGCTAAATAAATCAAAGCATCTTTCTTCCAACCATCTCCCACCGACAGTGAAAATAAGATACCATAACTTCTGGTGTTTGCTTAAAGGTTGGTATTTCTCTGTCTGAGATAAGTTATTCTTGTACTGAATATTCAGAATAGCCTGTCCCACTGTTGCATTCTTGGAATAGATCGTGAATCTCCATAATATAAGCCATAAAAATGCTTTTACTTCTGGTTCAAAATTAGCCAAAACCCCTGGTTTAAATCCATGAAAACAGCTGGTGAACTGGGACCACACTAGTTGTTCCAGGGCTTTGTTTAGTTCAAGAGCATCAAGTTGACTTATTCTGAGCACAGGATTCACACTCTTTTCATTTCCAGTGCTGGAAGCCATTTCTTCACAACAAACGTTCTACAAATAAACAGAAATAGATTTTAGTATAATGGAGAATTTCCTATGTTAAGCATTACAAAGTTGCAACATACTGTCTTTTTCAATAAAAAAGATTTTTCAGAATTCTATATTAATATGCTACCAGTTCTTTCAGGAAGCTTTACATCAACAGTATAAAATTTCATCTCAACAGCAGACACATTCAAAGAGTAACATTTGTATTTGGTAATAGAGCAGTGTTTTACCACCTTCCAGATATTTAGGAAACTTCACAGATTTACTATTTCACTATACAAATTATAAAAAAATAATGCTAGACATAACTGTAATATTCAATTGGACCTTAAAACAGAGGATCAGAAACAAGAATTGTGTAACTATAGTGTTTTATGGAGAAATAGGGAAAATGATCACACTAACTACAATCTAGAAGAGAATAGTGGGGTGGATAGAAAATATTGACACGTGAATGTTGCAGTGGCTTAGAAATACTAACAAGAAGGAAGATTACAGTCAGAAAGATAAGGACAAAAATTGCTAAATAAAGCAGTGATTAGTTTAGTGAATAATCATTATATGAGATTAAAGAAATAGCATTCAGACATAAATTATCATACCATACATAACTGATGCTGGTATATATTTTCCAGAGTCTTTTGACAGGTGTGGGATAGTGCTACTTATCATATACCAAACTTCCTGCCAAGATGATTATTGTATACTAGCAAATTCAACAAAGTTACTTCTCTTGCTCAAGCATTGCAGAGAAAATAAAACTATTAATTTAAATGGCTTGTCTAAATGTTATTGTATCTGGAATTCTATGACTAAGGAAATAAATGCCATAAATTGCATAAGCAAAATATGGATAATGCATTAATAATGCAAAATTATGGGGTAACTGATGTTTAATTCCTTTTGTCCACATAAAAACTTTAAGTGTTTTAGCAGAAGTGGCACATTTTGGGTAGTACGCAATGTATTTCACTTCCTAGACCAGATTCTTTGGTCTGATAAGAGACAAGAAAAGGCCAACAGCTTTCCAGGGGAAGTACAGAAGGCACTGCAAATCTCTCTTTATAAGAGGAAAACCTGCTATAGCACAAGAAAGCTTTGAATAAAAGATGCCAAGTAGTATCCTATACAGGAGTGGTTGCTAATGATACTAATACTTAGAAAAAATAATCTTCCAACTCAGTAAGGGTTTGCACCAAATATTTTAAAGTCCAGTTTTAACATAATTTTTCTTAATATGTGCTGTGCAATGGTAGTTTCCAATTAAGTAAGGGTAGCTATAAAGTTAGTCCACAAGATAGCTCCACTCTTTAAACTCCTCCTTCTTTACTAGCAAGCAAAATGTGGCTGAAGGTAGCATTAAGGAAACTCCACCCGCCCAACAACTATGAGGTTCACTGCATGGGGCCAGCCTGGCCTGACAAGCCAGGATACAATGGTCTACAATAGCAGTAACACCAAAGACTGTCTCACTCACACTTTTTCTGTAGTAAGCATCAAGGCACAGGAAGTGTTGTTGGAAAGCATTATTCAGTATCATCCCAGCAACTTACCTCCTCTGGTTTGCAATCAAGAGATCCATTCAACCTCACCATTTCACTTAAAAAAAAAAAAAAAAAATCCAGTTCCAATGACTGGCCTTCATCTTCTCATGTAACTACCAATTTAGGAACCACAGCCTGACAGGACTCTGCTCTGGAACCTGTCACTTTGGTTTAGAACCATTCAGTTGTAATCCCTCAAAGTCTAGTGTCTTCTTCAATCTGGTAACACCTCTGTCCCTTCTAGTCATTTCACTCTGTCCTACTCATTTCAGTTTCCTTCTTACTGGTACTCAATACATTCCCCAGCACACAAAATCCTCTTTCAAAATCTTGAACTTCAGAACTTATCAAACAGCTTCCTTGATCCATCTACTAAGAATACTTTCCGAGATCAGTTCAACTAACTTTTCCAGCTGCCTTCCATTATCCCAGGTGCTGTCAGAAAGTGATGTTGTAGATTTCCCATAAAGAATGTAGGCTAAATACGTGAGGATTTTCTTCCCCCCAGTATAGCTACATTATTTAAAGAAGCCTCATCAAGTGAGGAACATAATGTGAACCTTTTGCAGTTCATGGTGTCAAATACACAGGATTCTGACTAATCATGAAATACACAAGAAAAACCACAGATGACTATAGATTGGGAGCTTACTAACTGCATAGGTGCTTTGCAAAGAAGAACTTGGGGATCTGGCAGGCAGAAAGCAAAACACAAGTCTCCAGTGCATCCTTGCAGCACTAATGCCTACTGGAGTGCATTAGCACGTGCACCACTAGCAGACTGAAGGATCTGATTGTTCTTCTCTACTTAGCATTGGTGAGTCTAGACTTGGGATACTACCTTCACTTTTGCTTCTTTCTATCAATATTACAAAACTGGACAGAGCCCAGACATTATCATCAGGGAGTCCCAGCACCGGAGGTATGTGGAGAGCTTGAAGGGACTCTGTTCAACTTGAAGATAAGTCAGCTGAAAAGTGATCTAACAGTAATCTTCCACTATCTAAAGGTTACAGAGAAGATTACGTCAAAACTTTCTGTGAGATGCAGAAAAAAAAAGAGGCAACTGGTTGCAATTTGCTACTGAGAAATTCCAATTGAGCATAAAGAAAATGAAACAGTTTGTCTAGAAAGACTGTGGAATCTCAGTCCCTGGAGATTCTTACAGCTTGACAAAATGATGCTCTAAGCTACGTGTTCTAACACTGCATTTATCCCAGATTTTCACAAGATGATGGATTAGACGTTGTAAAGTTCTTCCCTGGAATTTGGAGCCTGACCTTCTCAAAAATATGTGCATGCCTCATTGTAGAAGCTAGTTTATTTGTGACATATAATATGTGTTTCTGTCATATCCACAGTTCTTTACAGAACTTTATTTGAAGGACACAACTTCAGTGAACTTGTCAGTGTGAGCTGGAACTTCATATACAGCAAATGAGAACCACTTTTGAACCAACACATCCAAACACCACTTGTTAACCTTCGAGATTTTGCAAAATCCAAGTCTTTTTTTTAAAAAATAGAATCAACACCATATATACTGTATAACTGTGACATATTTAATGTCTCTTCCTGAATTACCAACTAGCAGATTGATTCAATTTTGAGGACACTTTCATACGAATGTTATGGAAAAGGAGGAATATCAGACAAAACCATAAGAAACTAATAACTTACTTCTTTGAAAATCCTTTAAATTATGCTTACAATACTCCCTTGTAAGCAAAACTTTCTGTTTGATGCACAATTAGGCAAGCAATTTAAGCAACAGAACTGGGCATTGTTCTGAAGTCCTTTGTTGCTAAGAACACTGAAGGTCTGCCATAAGCCATGTCTGTTAACTGGACTTTGTGTGTTACTTAAAGGTTATATCAATGTATCTTAGATGTGAATGTGTAAGCACATTGCAGTGTGTGTATGATGATGCATGGGCTGAAGTGTTCAGCTATACACTATGCTTACTTCTCAAATAATTCAAAGTTTCTCTGCACTTATGGGGTAGGTACTTACTTCTCATAGACAAAAATTGAAAGCCTGAAATCTGCATTTTCACATGAAAAATGCCTGAAAATGTCTTAACGATCTGCATAACAACAACGGTTTAAGAAAAGAGGCCTTACTTCTAATCTCTCTATTGTGCTATAGTTTGGAATTGTCATTATATTCTTATCTATGGTATCCACTTTTTTCAAGTGATAACACAAAGAATAAATAAACTACAATAAGCCAAGTTCTTCCTTTTAAAATTATTTCCTCTATACAAGATCCTTTCAGAAATTTGTTAGGTTTTTCAGTTTATACTGTCTTCGCAAATAGTGGTCCTATAGTAGGAAAAAATGAAAAGTAGTCTGGTTTAAAGCCAGATAAAAAACAAAGACTGTAAGTGTTAAGACATTTAAGTTGTAATTTTAAATGTCATTTCTGCAGTCAATATTCTGCTGACCCACACAGAAGGGAACATTGTTTTTCCTCCATGTTTCTCCATTAAATTCTATTTGTCATGTTCCTACCATTCAGACTCCCTTATTTTGTCTACTTAAATTTCTCTTTATTTATTTTTTAAATTTAAGAACTCAGAATTGTAGGCCCAGTAACAAAACAGACAAATATCAATGCTCAGTTAAGGATTCCATTAGGTTTAGCTTGTATGATCAGAAATGGATAGCCAAAAGACCAGTGAATATATGTAATAAACTCCATGTGTGATTAACTTGTTACATAAACACACTTTAAGTCAAACACTTAAGCAAGACTGCTACTTGTAAGATTCTATCTTGATTTTACACCATCACAGATATTGCAGAGAAAAAAAAAATTAAAAAATGCCTTCTGGAAAAAAAGCAGAATATTTATTTCCCAATCTATAATTTGTCTTTTGTATGGTTGTACAGTTCACTGTGCAACAAAAAAATCTAATATTGTATATCACCAGGGAAAAAGGAATTTCTCCTGGAATATGTTAGTGCTGTTATTGAGCATTGTACAAATTATGAATGAATATATTTTATTTGGAAACATATTATTGACAGAAATCTATCAATAGTAATGTGAGTATTGTCAACAGTCTGTCAATATTAATGTAATTATGATTAAGGGGATAACATAGATTTTAGCTACAATACCAAGTAACATCTCCTGCATTGCTGCTATCAGTATAAGCATTATTATTGACCTGTTCTGGGACTATCAGTATGAGATGTATTACCATCAGGCATATTTGTCAATTAATTTTGCCCACAAAAATTCTACATTTAAATTTACACGTCTGTAGACTTTGCCTGCAGAAACAGACAAGTTTCCTAAGTAACCTCTAGAGTACCATTTTTTCCACATGGCTATTCCACTGTGGATGAGTAATCAAGGGGCTTCTACTGTCCCAGTGCTACTGCAATAGCATTCCCTACCTATTTTTTATTAAATAAAAAATGAACTTCCATTCTATTGCTCTAACTTAAAGCAGCATTTAGGATGCAAGACACAGCAAACCCATTCACTTCTGTGAGTTAATGATTTAACCATTTTAGGTAATTTCTTCTGTGCAGCCAAAACATCCAGGCTGAGCACTGTACTTACGCAAAGACAGAATGGACCAGAAGAGACTACCTAATCCTACCTTGGCACAAATGTGGGCTCAAGAATATCTTGACAGATGCTTAACTGTTTAATACAAAGTTGTTTCCACACATTCTCTAGTTGCTCTGTTCCAGTGTTTTCTCACACTAGCAATTTAAAATAGTATTTTTCTCATATTCAACGGAAATCCTCTCTATTACAAATAAAGATGCTTTTCATTTCACAGGAGAATACCATAACAGCAACAGAGATGAACTTCGTTTGTCAACATCTTCTCAAGAGGAAAAAACAGTGTGGCTTGTGAGAGTACTACATGTAACATCTTTGCCAAACTAGACAACATGCCGGGTATGAATCTCCAGAAAAAAATCCAAAACTTTACTTTTTTCTAGCAGTATGTTAAGCATTTACCTTGAGGTCTACTGTATCTTCTGATATTTTTCTTCCATTTTTCTGCCTGAATAATTATTTTCTGACTTTCAGTAATGTAGTTGAGTTTTTCCTCTAAATGCAGTGCTTGCCTGAATTGCTTTCCATCTTGTTGACTTCAGCAATTCTCTCCAAATCCATCAAGGGTATTTTGGATTCAAATCTTATGCTCAAAACAACAAAAAGACACAGGAAAACTTCCAACCCCTCTTCAGCTTGGTATCATCAGTAACTTTTTTAGGTGTTCCAACTCATTAATGCTTTTTCATCTTGATGGGAGTACTATAATTACTCTGTAAAGATAATTTGTCAACTTGATGGTGATAATATCACAACGGATGGAGATAGTATCAATATTATATTTCCCTAGCGAGGTTATATAAGGAAAAAAACCTTTTTAAAACGAAGCTCTATTGTACCTAAAGTTTTCTTCTTACTTATTGAGTCTGCCATCCTTTCTAACAGGAGAAACAGATTGAGATTTCTTACAAACAGATCATGGCAAACTACATTGGCAGTCTTACAGTTTCTCTTTGTACATTTTTAGATACAAATAAATTGCTCAACTATTTACTTCTGAATCTGTATTTGGAATTGAAACAGAGAGCTTCAATGCTTTTCAATACAAAACCACATGCACACAAACCCATTTCACTGGCTATTTCCATCCATTTGGACATTAAATAAATAAATAAATAAAAACAATGGTGTCTAATTCCTCAGTCTTTCTGGGATGAATTTCATTATGATATGCCACTTGAGCACATCTATATTAAGATTCCTTAGACTATTCTTTCTGTGCTATGGTTCCACTCATTTCCTGTCTAAGATTAATTTTATGAAGTAACAGGTCACTATATATCTTTTACAAATCTTTGAAAATTTTCTACCTGCTCTCCATTCTTATTTAATAATAGATAACAGTAATGGACCTGTACCTTTGTGTCTCCTCTTGTATTTTTTTTTACCCTTTCAGAGATTCTCTTGTGCTTTGTAAATTTAAACTTCGTGTATTCTTTAGTCACTGATCTCACTCTTATATTCCTATGTTCTTCCTCTACATTCATCCCCCATCATGTTGCATTATTTTTGCCCAGACAACTCTTTTGATTTCCAGCCCCCTGAAGAAGACCTGTAATATCAAGTCTTTTTAACATTCATTATTATTATTTTAGTTTATATTATAAACTTTATCAACACAAAGGAACAACAAAACATACATTCAAGATAACAGACTTGTTATCTTGATACATTCAAGATAACTCTTCAGACTTCATTCTGTCAATGCCAGAGCTCACATCTATGGCCCAGGCAGGGGGAAATAGTTTGTAGTGGACACGCTAGGAATCAAACTCTCTCTCTAGAAAGTAGTGCTAACTCACAGTTCCACTTCTCTCAGGTTGCTACAAGGCATTTAGTATTGTACATTAAGAGTTCCCACACTGGAATGTGTGTGAGAGAACAAGTCATACCTAGGTCTACTATTCCTCCTTTTATGTTCACAAAGTTAAAGTATCAATGAAACCTATCTTACACCCACCACAAGAATTTTTTTTTTTTTTTTAATGTGAGGTGCATTTTTTTCCAGTTGCCTTTGTAGGTTTGTTTTTTGTTTCTATGTTCTTTTAACTGTTCTTTTCATTTAACTGTTTTTTTATTTATTTACTGTTTTTAAAGTGTTCTTTTTAACTATTATAAATTGCAGAGGATATTTTAATGTCAAATTGAAATCAATAAATTTCAAATATAAGAAATCAAGTTATATATATCCAGTTAATTTTAAAAATCTTCCTTTACACTCATATTGAAACACAGAACCTAGAACACAGCAGCTAAAAAAATTTCTTACCATTGGTTCTCATCTCTTTCTTGCTCATGAAGTGCAGAGAGATATATCCTCAGATCAAAGTCTAACTGGGAGCCCCAACTGTGTTGTCACTTGATCATTGTAAAATTAACTTATCACTATGTCATTACTTCAAATAACCTTCCACTTCAGCTATGTATCTACCGCTTTGTAAAGAACAAACTTATTCTTCACATATTTGGAGTAGCTACTAACAGTAATTGAAAAACCTGTATCACACTGCAAAAACAGAAAATATTATTTATTTCTTATATTCCTGGGAGGCAGAATTATTTTTCAAAATCAAAAAAGTAAAGGCAAACACTGAATGACTGACCAAATAAAGTCAGTCCCAGACATGAAATGAAGATTTCCATTAAGGAGGTTATGTAAGCAACTAGTAACAAATCCCAGTATCCTGAATGCTAGTTATATTTAACACCAGAAAATGAAGTACAGGACAAAGACATGTTCAAATCATAGGTTGCTTTTCTAACTCTAACTCTGTAAACTTAGATTTCATAAAATAGGATACAAGAGATTAGCCACTGCTGAATGCCTGAAGACAGCAAGAAAACATAAGGATAGCTCACTGATTTATCTTCCATAAACTACCTACCAGAGTCAAAATATTAGGGCTTCAAGTTACAAAACCAAAACCAGCTCAGAAGAGCCAGAATTGATACAACAGGAATGAAGAGCAGTAGAAGAATGCTGCACTGTTAAAAGCTGTACATCAGTCATTTCTGCCAGTATTTGATGGAAACTGAAAATCCCATGTCTACGCAATACATTGTCTCAAATGTATGTTTGCAACCAAGACTATTATTGGCTACTGTTAAAAATACTCTGAATGTTGAGCTCCCACTGACTTCAGAAAAAATTGTTATCAGTCAGCACCCAAGAGACAAATTATTAGATGCAAACAACTAAAGCTGCGAGACTACTGCTTAACTAGTATTCAAGATACTGCCTTTTAAAATTTGTGATGTTAAACTTAAGGCTACAAGAGTACAAAGTACATTTGAATTCTCTGCAGCATGAAGGCCAATAATCCTTCCAACTTTTTGGACATGATCCTGATTTTCATGTATTAGAATAAATATGAAGATAAGCATGTAACGAGGCATGTGTTCATTCAGTATTCTTTATCCCATATGTTATTCTTCCCCTTCCTTATTACTTTTTTTACCATTCCTCTCCTTAGAATGTCAAATTACAGGCTCATCTCTAAAAGGATGTGCCAATTACACCTCTAAATTCCCATTCTCTGATATACTAAATTAAATCTAGCTGTTGCTACTTTAAACCAGTGGTAAAAAAAAAACAACCCAAAAGCTCAGCAAAAACAAAGCTGCTGCATCGTAATTTAAGCCTTTCCAGAAAAGATGGTTCAAAGAATCCTGTGAACACAGAGATGAAGAGCCAAATGATGTGACCAATATATAGTACTAACTCTTTCTTTGGAACTATCTAATGGGAATCATCTGTAGATGCTGTGCTTTTACTGTCACTAAATCAAAATGGTTAGATGGTTTCTTGGAGTAGTTTGACACAACTGCAATTGGGATATTTAGTTAGGAAGAAAGAGCCCCTTGCAAGGAAGGGGCAACATCTCTGAGTACACTAATATCAAAAGGCATAAGGATATTAGAAAAATGAAAATCTCCTGTGCTATAATTATAGGTCTCAGCTGCTGATGATCACATTAGCAGATGACAGGGAGACCATTGTGTTTTAAGCGATTTTGGTTATGACAACATGAGCTTCTGGTATAAGGATGGATAGCTGAAAGTCATATTGCATTGCATGTGTAAAAGTGAAAAGGATGTAAAGCTTAGTAGATGTGCTATGCTTTGTGTTAAAAAGGTGAAACATCATTCCAGCAGAGGTATGAAGCTCCTTTTCAGAATGTCTCAAAGACAGAAGATTAATGCATGGTTGTGAGAACACTGTGGGCAGCTAAAGCCATAACTCTTCATTTGCTGGTCACTGTTACTTACCTGAAAAATTGGCCTTAAGCCTTGTGACATACGTAATATCTGCTCTGCACTGTAGTAAGGGCACTGTATCTCACATAACCTTATTCATCAAGCAGTGTCAACCCCAATTTTATGCATCTTTTCTATATGCCTCCTTACATGTCTTCCAATCAAAATTACCTAAAACAAAAAAAGCATCTAACAAATTCCCATTTGACAGCTCTGTGATTCTGTTCTATTCCTACCTGTCTGATCCATACGAATGAATCACCAGAGAGGTATGGAGATGCCAGGATGAAAATTGGGAAGATATGTCGAAGGGATTCAGAAGCAATGTCTGTTCTATATACTCAGATACAATTTACCACAGATGACAGAACTCAGAAATCTTCCATTCAACACCTTAGTCTCACCATTTGTGAAACACAGTGGTTTGCCTGGATTTTATTCCAACTTTCTTCCTTTTTACATACGTGTGCATACCAACTGCACAGTCATGAATATTCAGCAATATGCAAGTGTAACAATGCTGATCCAAGCACTGCACTGAAGGAAGATAATAACATCCTTTAACCTTCCATTACAAAGTTAAAGAGAAAGGCTAAATCTGACCTAAATGCACAGCTAACTCATAACTAAACTCTGTCCACATCTCTACCAAAAAGAGAACTATGTGGGAAAAAAAAAAAAAAAAGTTGCTACAGACTGTATATATTTATGGTATGTTTAAGCAAAGAATACATCAAATTAAAATCAAGGTTCTTAATTGGTGGAAGGATAAATAACAGAAGGATAAATAACAGTACTTTACCTGACATACATGTCTAATTTTTCAGGCTTGTGTTTGTGTATGCTAAACTAGCAGAAAACAAACCTGTTTATTTTTCTGCAGATTTAGTACACAAACAGGCCAGCACAGCATCAGGTGAGATGCAGCCAGAACCAGTAAGAGCATCAGGGACCAGGAAAATCAGGTAGTCGTGAAACTGGCTGCCTTTGAACCTCAGCATCACACTCCTACATGTGCCACCAGTCAAGAGCAAGTTAGAAAACCAAGCCCTTCATCTGACTATAAGAAATGTTCTTATGGTCCTTAAACCCAATATGATAAATGTGCAAGGATAGCACCCCAACACTGTAAATACAAATACTGAAACTTCTGGGGGACTTCCAAAAATTGAAAGGGAAAATTAAAAACCTATTTGCAGAAGTGTACTGAAGGATTAATGCAGCCTGGAAGGTAAGAGACTATTCTGTTTAAGGAACACTAAGTGAGTCCTCCCCACTCTTTCCTTTTTGGTATGACTGTACTCTGAAATGTTTGGCATACAGAGTGACTAACAGGGATGCTGGGAAAATCAGATGTGCTCAGTGTCCCCAGATCTTGACAGTTTTATTACTTTGTAATTATGGTAACTTTAAGCACACAAGGGAAGACTGATACGTTTTCATCACACTCACTTGAATCCTAGAACTTAATTAGCATTTTAGAATCCACTGGCATGGCTGCACACAGGTATTACAAGTAACAGTTTAGAAGAGGGATAATAATTTCCTCACTGGGCAGCCTAAGTGTATATTGTGACAGCTCCTACAACCTGTCTGCAATTCCAATGTGAATTCCCCTTCATGATTTAGTTATGCCCCATAGTGTCATGGCCCTACATTAATTTTCTTTTCCAGGAAAACGTCCTTTCTCCTTGCCAGCCCCTTCCTGCAATATGTCCTGTCAGCTCCTCTGCTTACAGAACTAGTATTTTTCAATATTGTTATTTTTGATGTCTTTTTCAAGTTTTCATACGAATTTAAATGTGTTATTTCCTTCTTTTCCAGCCCCCCTTTGAATATTAGTAAAAATGAAGATGGTGGAGATAATCAGTGGTGGAGACAGTATTTTTAGAGAGGTTGTTCCCAGGTAGCTACTGATGCAAAATGAGTATTAGAATGATTCAACCTCTAAAAGCAAAACAGCTCCACAGATCTTGTCTTGCAGGCAGAGGAAGTGCCCAATCCCAGTCAGAATCAACCCTGACTCAAGAGCTGCACCACTGCCATAATTCTTCTCCTCCTGTATCATGTATTTGTCATCTTTTTCCTCCACCTCAAAGTTTTATGTTTCTCTTAGTTTTTAGCCTTTCTTCCTCTAAAAATCTGATTCCTTTCAGTTTCCTTTGAAAACAGTCTGAAATAATCTCTCAAATTTCTTGCAAATCACATCCAAACAAACAAAATAACCCAATCTCTCTCAGAGAGATTATGAAGAGATAATATCCCTTATGTTCTCCTACTGAAGATTTTGAGATTTTGTAAAGTTTAGCTGTGAACTAACAACGCTTGTAGATACAGGTCAGACGTAGGGCTGCAGGCACCATTTAGCTCATCTAAAAAGATGCAAAACAGAGAGCCTGCTACCTTCTCTGTCCATCTACCACAATCTGATTCAAGAGCCTACAGCTTTATAGCAAAAAACTTTACAATAATTATAGCAACGAGTTGGGTGGGACTTCTTCTTGAAGACGTTTGCAGGCAAAGGGGACTTTTTCTGAAGTCATTCTAAAGTAGTACAGAGTGGTTTCTCTTTTCTTTCCAAAAGCATGTGTGTGAGAGTCCACTGGTGGGCTGCTAAACATTGCTTGTGTATTTACTGCAAGCTAAACAAAACAAAACAAAAAACAAAACAAAACAAAAAACAAAAAGAAAGAAAAAATAGAAAAAGAAAACTTCAGAGTTGACTGTTACCCTCTCCGAGGGGCAAGAAGAAAGGGATCAGTGTTTTTTCTTTAAGGTTATGAAGTCCAATATCCATCTGCTCAGGTGGAGTCAAGTGGAGCCAGTTGCTAAGTACCATGGTCAGATGACTTCTGAGTATCTCCAAGGAAGGAGACACCATCAACTCCCTGGGCAACCTGTGCCACTGCTTGGTCACACTCCTAGTGAAGTAGTGTTCCCTTCTTGCATTTCAGGCAGGAAATTTCATGGCCTGCTACCACTGGTCCTGTCATTGTGCACCACTGAAAAGAGTGTGGGGCTCCATCCTCTTTTCACCTTCCTTTCAGGTATTTATAGACATTAATAAGACCTCCCCTGAGCCTTCTCTTATCTAGGCTGAACAATCCCAATTCTCTCAGCCTTTTCTCATCAAGAGTCATACTGCAGTGCCTTAATCGTCTTCATGGCCCTTTGCTGGGCTTTTCAGCATGTCCAAGCCTCCCCTGGAATAGGGAGCCCAGAGATGGACACGGTACTCCAGACACAGTCTTGTCACCTCTGAGGAGACTACCTCCCTTTACCTGCTGCCAACACTACTTCAGTCCAGCATACATTAGCCTTCTTTGCCACATGAGCAGATTGCTGGCTCATCTTGGACTTAGTGTCCTCCAGGACCATCAGAGTCTTTTCTGAAAAACTGTTTGCCAGATATTCAGCCAACATCACCTGTTGGTGGTGGGTGTGCTTATTTCTCCCTCGGTGTGGGACTTTGTACTTTCCCTGGTAGAACTTACGAGGCTCCTGTTACTCCATTTCTCCATCCTGCCAATGTCATCTGGATGGCAGAATAATCCTTTGATCTATCAGCCACTCCACCCAGTTTGATTTCATCAGCAAACTTGCTGAAGGTACACTCTGCTTCATCATTCAGATCCTGAACAACTTGATGTTCTGCTCAATGCAGGGGGTTGGATTACATGAACCTTAAAGATTGCTTCCAACAGAACCATTCTATGATTAACAAAGATGTTAAATGGGATCAGTGTCAGTATTGACCCCTGGGCTACACTGCTAGTTATTGGCCTCAAATTAGACTTTAGACTATTGATCACCTTCCCTTGGGCCCAACTGCTCAAAAAGTTTTATATTAACCTCATGGCTCACCTAGTCCATCAGCTTCTCTATGAGGATTTGACAGGAGACAGTGAAAAAGCCTTACTGAAACCATATCTACTGCCCTCCTCTCGTGTACCAAACCAGTCACTGCCTGCTAGAAAGTTAATCTTAAGTTGGTCAAGCATGACTTTCCCTTGATGGATCCTGTTGATCACCTTCTTGTCTTTAACGTGCCTGGAAATGGTTTCTAGGATAAAGTGCTCCATCACCTTCCATCCTCTCAGGGACCGAAGTAAGGCTGATCAGCCTGCAGTTCCCTGGATACTCAAAGCCTTATATATGTATGGTTTACTTACGTATTCTGACACAAACCTCTTCAACCAAGTGTACATCTTCCCTGCTCCAGATTTTCTCCTGGGTTCTATGATTCCTGAAGCTCTTTGCTAGTAGGGATGGAGGCAAATAAGGCCTTCAGTAGCTCAGCCTTTTCCATGTGTCACCAGAGCCCCTGCCTCACTCAGCAGCGAGCTCACATTTTCCCTAGCCATCCTCCTGCTACCCATGTATTTACAGAAGCACTTCTTGTTGCCTCTGACATCCCTCACCAGCTTCAACCCCAGGAATGCTTTCACTTTCCTAATCACACCTCTGCATGCCCAGACACTACCTCTGTATTCCTCCCAGGTTACCTGCTACTGCTTCTGCATACTTCTGAGTTTTGTGATAAGCTCCTTGCGTACCAATAGACTGCTCCTGAGCTCTGAGGAGGTGATCCATAAATGACAAGTTTTCCAGCACCCTTCCAGGGCCTAATCCTGTGGATCTCTTCAAAGTAGATCCCTGGGTTGTATAGTGTCTGTTCTCCTGAAGTCTAGGGCTGTGATCCTGCTTTCTAATTCTTAAACCCTTTCTCAGAGATAGCAGGCACTAATACTAGTAACCAACATAATTTCTGCCAGCAACAATACAGCTTAGAGATGAGCTAAATTGAAACAAATGTGCTGAACATCTTCATTAAAACATATAGAGAGTCTTCTAAAACTTTTTAGATATTTAATTATTTTGAGGCAGAGCTTTTTTTAAGTCGCATATTTAAAAACAATGTAACATAATGTATATTCTTCAGTAAAACTAAAATAATCCAGAATGAACTAATATATAAAGAACATTTCTGATTAAATGAAGCACTATCCAGTTTTCATGTTTTTTATTTATTACCTTATTTTTGTTATTAGACCATACCACCCTTAGCAGCTAATTTAATGAAGTTGTATTCATGCCTAAAACTTACCATTAGCTAGACACACTTTTTTTAGAGCATAATTTCTGTTCTCACTGAACATACACAGAAATTTCAAGGGCAACAATGCTGTCAGATTTTTTTTAACTATTACGAGTAGGCCATTATAACTAATATAGAAATAAAGCACACAAGTAGTAAGGTATTAATCTCAATTTGTTGACTGATCTGTCTACTGTTCAATTTACCACTAGTTTTCCTTTTGCCTTCTGCTCTCGTCCTCTGTCCTTTCTTTCCCTCTTCTCTCTCTGAAACTCATAGCCTGGAAATTATTTTTATACATTTTAAAATTAGGAAAAGACATTCCTTCTCATTCCCATTTTGAGTAAGTAATTAAATTTGCTTTTATTCTGAACAACCAATTTCTTGATTAGTATATTATATACTATAAGTTAATGCTGGATTCAAACATCATTGCCTAGCCCTTGATTATTTACATCTTGATGAGTCATTCATTCTACAACACAGTTTTTGGTACCAATAGTATGTAGCCGTAAACTTGTTTTCTTCCATGCTTCCTTCCCAAACATTCTCTGGGTACCAGAACTCATCAGTTTTCAGAACTGTCACTTTAAAAGACTATAAAAGATCAAACAGAGGAGAAGATCAAATGTCTGTCCTGACTTGCATCACAGCATTTGATGTCAAAGAACAAATGGAGGTCCTCAGATAAGTAACAGCACCAAAACCTATCACAGTACAGAAATTGCCTTTCCCATTCTATTCGGTGAAGTGTCTAACTAAGCCTTTATATACTATCAATACCTGTTTTCAAAGTTTTAATTGAGTTCTGTTTAGTCTATCACAAGAATATTTGCTTCCTACATGTCCTGAATCACAGTAAGTATCAAAACCTTCCTGTGAGTCAATACCATCTCTAATGAAAGCAGTATTACGTGTGGTCTCAGGGTGGGGGAATAATAAAGTAACTTAATAGAAGACAAACTGCGTTAGAGGTCTCAAATAAATAAACAAAAAAATTTCTTCTGAAACCTAAACACCTTTCTTGCACAAAAGAAACATTCAATATATCTAGTTTTATCCTTTATAAAACATGAACACAAACTGGGGGATACCATTCCAGCTACCTGACAGCCTTCTAATCAGAAGATTTATTGATAATGCATCTGAAGATGCATTGCTTGACAAATTTAACTTTTAAAAATTAAATTCAGAGAATGGTATTTTATTGCTTGTACTGCTGTACTCAGACTCCTACAGGAAGCCATGAGAGGCTTAAGCATGAGCAGATTCAGGTATATGCAAGTTCACTAAGGCTACTTTACAGTTTTCAAAATGTCTAACATGAGTAAAAGCTACTTTGCCACTTACTCAGATGTCTAATTTTAGGTTTTTTACTCAATTAAATCAACATTAAAATTTTCATTACAGCTTTAATGGGAAGTGATTTTCTTCATTTGGTAAAAGGATGATCTCAACAAACAGAAATCCACTTCTAAGTAGGCCTTGAAGTTAAAAGCACTTACAAACTAGAGGGAAAACTCTAAGCAAAGAGTTATTTCAGCTGCCTTACTCCCAGATTAATGTACTTTCAATATGTTATATACCTAATACATGTACTCTATTTTTACTTTAAAAATGTAAATACATATATATATGTCATTGTTTTGAAATAAAACATTAATATTGCTATTTATAAAAATATCCAAATACTTATCTGTTTTACCCCCACAATATAAACCAGATTGGTGGGCAAGAAAGCAGATGTAGATACAAGATTTCATAGACAATAGCTTCAAAACTATTTTACTTTCCAATTCACTGTCTCTATCAATTGCTTAACAATACAGAAATTATAATAATTGTGGTAATTAAAAAGTAAATGCATTTATAAAATCTTAATACTTTAATAGCTTAAATAAAGAATAATGGTGCTTTCTGAAAAGTAGATTGCATAGAAAGACAATTTTGTTGTTAAAAATTAGCAGAATTTGCAAGACAACAAATTCTTTTCAAAACATTACTGCAATGCATAGGATACCAAAACACTGGAAGGATTTTCTTTAAAGAAAACTGAAATTACTTTGAACTAGCCTGTTGCTGGTGTAATCTCTCATGCACAGCACTCTTTTCTACATCACCACAAGTAGAAAGAAAGGTTTTGTGGAGAACTAAATTTTTGATTCCAAAAAGTATTCTTTCTGGCAACTAGTGCTAGAGCACTAGCAACCATTGTGTCCTCATACTGACATGACCAACTATTTCCATAGTAAATTCCAAAAGAATTAAAGTACAAGTGTCCCTCCAACACTCTTAACATATGGACCACTGGTCTATTCCATTTCTACCAAAAAAACCAAACCCCAGCCAAACAGAAAAACCCAAAACTTCATGAAGAGCTTAATTTACATCTTCTAGTTGTGAAGTTATCCCTTAATGTCCAGATCAGGTAACAGAAACAGATGACTTCAGGCTGTATGAGCAAACTTAACAGAATTCAGAGATCTGAACTGTTACTTCCCTGAATAGTTTGTTACTCTAATTCACGTTCCAGCAACTACAATTTTAGCTGTTTCCTTTCTAATAATTTAATTTGATAAACCAGCGATGACAGACACCTGAGAAGTGAATAATAAACTGCAAATGAGTGAAAACTGAAGCGGGAAGAAGAAAAAAAGTTTACAGATGAAAGCACTGGTAAAATAGATCATAAGAATGAATAAAATAGTAATAGCCTTAAAGTGAACACTTTATCATCAACTTGTTGCTGAATTGCCTATGAATAATGTCCCCCAAGAAGTCAGACATGAGGTCACCATCTTCCAGTAAAAATCAAATAAATGACTGAATATTTCTGAAGCAGTTTGAATATTTTTGAAACGAACCGGCCATACGTTATGTTTGGTCTTGGTGAACACCTCCCTCCCACTGACAGGTAACAAATGTTACAAAGAAATGTACTGGGGCATTACTGAGAGTAATACACAGTACTGTGGTTTTGGGTAAGGACTGTACCATACCTGAAATTCATCACCATTTGAACACCACTAGCCATTCAGACTAAATCTACGTTAATTTTGCGGCAGACTAGTGGCTTGTTACTTACAGGCTGCACAAAACTCGATTGACAGACAGTGGAGAGGAACCCCTGAGAGACCCCCTTGGCAGGCAGTACCTACAGGAACCGCTGTCACCCGTCACAGCTCACTCTCCCAGCTGACATCATAATAAGAATTCAGACGAAACTCTCCCTCTGCCAGAACGTGAAGCACTTTGCTCCCTACAGAACACGTTACCCGGCGCCGCCTTTTCTTTCCGCACCCCCTGGGCCTATCTGGAACCCTCGCTGCCTCCCGGCATGCTGAGGCGCGCAACAGGAGATGGAGCGCCGCTGGGCCTCAGGGGGCCGGGCCGGGCCGGGCCGCCCGGAGACAGCGGGAGGCCCAACATCACTTTGCATCAACAGGGCCCGGAGGAGCGTCCGGAGCCACCCCAAAGGCTGTCCCCGCGTCCCAGCAGCCCGCCCTGGGCCTGACAGGCCTCAGGAGCTGCCCAGCCGGGCCCCGCGGAGGGTGGCGGCTCCGGCAGCAGCCGGCGCAGAGCAGTCAGCGCGGCGGTCGCAGCCCCGCTCTCCGGTAAGGCCGGCGGCACC
>JAAWXA010000021.1:3785875-3875085 GCA_038090715.1 Florisuga fusca
ATAAGAGACAGCTTCAGTTCGCCGAGCGCCGGCAGCGGCCTCTGCTCAGCCTGGGTGCCCCTGTGGGGGTGGAGGGTCTCCTGCAGGGCTCGGGGTGGCCAGGCAGGGCGGTGGGATGGGGGTCGGGCCCAGCAACTTGGAGTCCAGGGCAAGCTGGGGGGGGGGCACGGCCCGTGGAGGGCGGCGGGATTATGTAGCAATTACTGTCGCAGTTCATAGAGCTGCGAGAAGAGAAACTGAGCAGTCTAAGGGAGAAAATAGAGTAACGGCTTGTAAGTATTGCAGTTACTGCCTCAGCAGCTTGAAACCAGCACTGTGGCCAACCACACGTGGTGTTCCCTGGGGCTCAGTATTTGGGCCGGTTCTGTTTAAGATCTTTAGTAATGAGTGGGGTGTGGAGTATAATTCTTTTAATGATATCACTTTCATTTTTTTTAATGATAGACTTTCACAGAATTATAGAATGGTTTGGGTTGGAAGGGACCGTAAAGATCATCTAGATTTAATCCCCTTTCAATGGGCAGGGACACCTCCCTCTAGACCGGGTTGCTCAAAGCTCCATCCATCCTGGCCTTGAACGCTTCCACGGAGGGGTCAGCCACAACTCCTTTGGGGAACCTGTTCTGGTGTCTCAGCACCCTCACAGTAAAGAATTTCTCCCTTATAGCTAATCTAAATGTACCCCCTTTTACCTTAAAATTCCCTCCTTGTCCTGTCACTACATACCCTTGTAAGAAGTCCCTCCCCAGCTTTGTTGTAGGCCTCCTTCAGGTACTGGAAGGCCTCTAGAGTCTCCCTGGAGCCTTGTCTTCTCCAGGCTGACCAACCACGGCCTGTCTTCATCAGAGATGTGTCCTAGCCCTCTGATCATCTTCATGATCCTCCTCTGAGTTTCCTCCTACAGCTTCATGTCTTTTCTGTGTTGGGGGATTCAGAACTGGACCCTACTCCAGGTGGGGTCTCATGAGATGTTTAACTTTGTTACCAATGAGTAATTCCTCTTTTACAAGAACTGTTTGTATCACTTCAATGTTGCCTGGCTGGTTTCTCAAAATGGGCATTAGATCTTTTTATATGGAAACTGCATTTTTAGCCAAATGAGGTAACACTGTTGAGCTAGGACAGCTCTTTTGTTTCACAGAAAGGCATTCTATTGGAAAGCTTATGAGGACTAATAACAGAAAAACAATTGTCCCCATATATTTAGATAGTGTACCATATACACCAAGATAATTTGGGATGATATTTGCTTTGTTTTTTAAACAAAACCATGCAATCAATTATTATTTCTTCTGATGAGTCAGTGATGAGACTGAATCATGGTATTATTATTCTATTTATTATCATTTATTTATCATTATACATTTGAGTTAGAAACAAAAACACTTCTTTCTGCAGGGCACTGTAAAGAGCTCTATCAGTATTAAAACCCTTGTCAATTGAGGCCCTGTGTGAAAAGAGCATAACAGAGAAAGGCAATAAAGGGCCTGCAACTCAGGATTGAAGCAATATGCCATTTATTGCTGGTGCTGATATTGTGACTGTTTCTGGGAGCCATGCTTTCTAAATGAGTGGTTGTTCTCCCCAGCCTCTTGCCTGTGTTTGACCTGATGTTCCAGATGGAGCTGGCTGTGTTTGTCACATGAGGTCTCTGAACAAAAGCTTGTAGTGCAGAGTTGTCAAAGCTTGGAATGGTTACAGACTCTGTAACAGGAAGTGTAATTGGAGAGTAGTCAACAAGTCTTACATGCAGAGCAAGAGTTTTGACACGAGTTCTGGAAGATGAGTTTCAGAATAGTTTGTGAATGCTCTTGTTGAAGCCACTTTTCTTCATTCACTCCAGTTCCTGAAAGAAATAGTACACAAGTAGTGGTTGTTAATATCTGAAGTTTGACCTAATCTGTACTCATCTGACACTCCTACTGTGTCTTCTGTGTTCATATGGATCATCTGGCCCCCATGCTGCTGAGAAGACTCTCTTTCCTCCTGGACTCAATATGTTTCTGGAGATAGCAAGTTCATTGCTGGTCAGATCTGTTTGTCAGACTGAATGGCTGAAAACAGATTGCTTTTCCTAGCTGGGAAAGAGCATGCTTGCCGAAACTACACTGCAGTAGTGGAAAAGGGAGTTTTCAGATAGGCAGAATGAAATGGGTAGCAAGCTAAGGTTACATTTCTTTACAAAAAACTTTCAACACCCCTTCCTCCCTGCAAGCAGTGCTTGAATTGTTTTGGTTTGCTGGTGATTCAATAATAAAAAAAATTATTTGTAGTGTCTTTGTATGCTGCACAGATCATGAATTTATTCACTGCACTTAATGCTTGGCTTAGAGTGGAAAACCACAACTAGGGGACTGAAATACTAAGAAAGGGGGGGGGTAGATGGAAGTAAGATGAAAAACTAGAGCATACCTTTGTCCAAGGTTTTCATTTACATCTGACCTTCCCTGTCGTTTCTATCCTTCTAATTCTTTCAGGAGATGACAGAAAAATGTCCTCTCTGACTGCAGAAAAACACTCTCAAATTTCTGTGCCACTACTTGAAACGTGATGCTTTTAAAGCAGACATTCTGCGTGGCCTTAACTGCTCGCAGGTCTGTCCTAAAACCAAAGTATCCGCTGTGCTTACCTAGTAAGTACTGTTCATAAACATTTTTATAATGTTTGACCTTAAGAGTGACCTGAAGATTAATGGATATGTTGTATCAGTTTTAATGGGTCTCTTCTCCCTTGGATGCACACATGTGACTCCCATTAGCACTAATGGGAGTTACATGTGTGCCTAGAGGTTAGACAAGATCTCTAAAGGTGCTGTTATGCTCTGTTGTATTAACGATCTCATAATTGCTGAGGTGCTGCACCTTTGCATTGAAAGCAAACTAATTAAATCAGTCGAGTATATGTTGGTATACTAGCACACCTGGCACGTATGTATGTTTTCCTGTGAGTCTCTCCCTTACACAGAGGTGCAGGCCAAATCAAATGTGAAATTTAAATTTTAACTGTGAATTGACTTCCTTTTTAATTTATTTTTTTTTTTTAAATCTAGAATGATTTCATGGAGGAATGTGATTGTTCGTGCCCAACAGAGAAAGAAGCTGAATATGATGGGTTTTTTTATCATTAAAGTGATCATCATAAAAGAAAAGGGACTGAATTGATTTTTATTTTTGATGTTACAAATCGTGCTTTTTGAAAAAGATGGTTAGGTCTGGAGGATTAACATGGAGCTTGATGTTGAATTTTAATTATGGCTTTGTTACTCATTTTCTCCAAGTGCCGTTAGACAAAACACTTCACCTTTCTTTGATTTCTCGGTATGTAAAATACTTTCTTGCTTCTTAGTGCTGTGGATATAAATTAGTATCTGTTCCATGCTTTGAAATTTTAAGATTGGTGCATCCGACTGTATTCTGCTAGCGTAATCATGACAGCACAGGAGGAGGATAAAAATCGTAGTGGCTACATGATAAAGCCAGTGGACACCCTAGAGAAGATGCAGATCCACTGAGAGATCTGGTTCTGTTCTATAGGTTATGATACATAAGGCAGTGCACTGGTACTGAAGAATCTTTGATATGGTTTTTTTTGGAAGAGATTGTAGGCAAATTTACATTGTGTAAACATTAGACATTTTTATCAGTCAAAATAATGGTTAGAGCTGAGCTGTCACTGTGATAATTTGTGCACTTTCTTCCATGACTATTTTCATGTGTTTGAAAATCAACCATGATGTAGTCTTCTTTGAATATATAAAGCTGGGGAAAGAATTAATCTTAATATTTAGACTGGATGAAAAGAAGTGGTAGCCTTGACATTCAAAGTTGTTTGCTTGTTTTTCTTTCATAAGATTAAGGTATTATACAAAATCAGTTTTGTGATTCATCTCTCTTATATATGAAGTAACAGAAAGACTGCATATTTTTTAATTTTTTAAAAAAGATTTTATTTTGCTCTTATTTGGTTCTTAGTCTCTGATGGAAAGCAGCAAATTTTCACTGAGACTGTGACGTTAATGTCTCTCTTTAGCTCTGTAGCTTAAAATACATGGATAATGTCTTAAACTGTAATTTAAAATATATGGAAAAATCTTGTGAATGGTTTTGTGGGTATACTTCCTGATATTTGACTGTAATGTAGAAAATATATCATATAGTTTGATTAAAATTTTCTTCCTCACTTGAACTTCAAAGATTAATTTCCTTGGTTTTTTAGTAATCTGTGATTATATCTCCATTACTCTTTTTGTCCAAAGAAGAAATAGTTATTAATTATGTTAAAGCTATGTAGAAAATGGTTAAAATAAAGTTGAAAATTAAACCACAAATCTGTCCTTCATATTTTAAAGGTGATTGAAGTGTGGAGAGGTTGCCCAGATGCATTGTGTAGTCTGTCCCATCTTTGTCCCTGGAGATCATTAAAACTCAAATGGGCCCAGCTCTTAACAGCCTACTTTGAGTCCAGTTTGGCTAAGGTGACATTCAGAGCTCCTTTCCAACCTCAGTCATTCCATGATTATTGTCCAGACCTTTTCATTGTAGACTAACTTTCAGATATTAGTTCAAATATTTTAAAATAATAATAAAGATTGAACAGATTTTGTCCCTGTCTTAAATTAAAAAGGACATAAACAGAAGCAGTTAGCATAATGTGGTTGGTGACATGGAATGTTATAGGGCTGAACAATTGAGTATATCCAATATATAATGCACTATGATGAGTAAATTACAGTTACCTCAAAATAGAAGGACTGTACACAGGACCATTATGTGAACTATGTTTTAGCCTTGTTTGACATCCTACCTGAGCAAATATTACAGTAAATATTAATTTACTTAGTCTATTTAGTCTTAACTATCTATGTTTAATTTTTATGTGCAAACTCCTTATTGTCTTCTACATTGTTTTTATTTAAAGTATTCATAAGTTTAACAGGAATGAACTAATTGAACCTTTTAGGAGTTTATTTGAGATATAATAGTTAATTTTTAATTGTGTAATACAAATATTAGGTGGTTTACTTTAAAGTTAAGATGTTGAAGCTGAGGAAAAAAGCAAAGTATAGGGGGTTTTTTGAGTTATAGCCTGGTTTTGAAAACCACTGTTCAGTAGTTCTGTGCATAACTTAGTTCTAATTCTGATGAGCTGATGTTTGCTATAGCCAGCTGTCCACCTCTGTTGTGTAAAAAGGTAGCTGGGCTGATAAACTGAAGCACAAGCTTACATTTTAGTCTTTGTTTCTTTGTCCATGGCTTAGTTGTAAGCTCTAGGGATCTGAAAACTTGGGCACTGGCACTGTTCACTTTTGGCTGTGTGGGTTACTGGAACAGTGCAAGTGGAAGACAGATCGGTGATACTATCTCAGTAGCAATTTTTTTGAACTTGCCCCAGGTGGAAAGGAGACTGGTGATACCATCTCAGTAGCAATTCGTTTGAACTTGCCTCCAGAACTCTTGGGAATTTTGTAATCTTGTAATTCTTTAGGTAGTATTCCATAAAGTTGTGTTGTATGCCAAGTATATTAAAAGTCACTAATTATATCAATGAAAAAGATCTCTTAGGTTGCATATGCCCAAATAACTGGAAGGATGCTAATAAATCACTCTAGATTAATGATTCCTATATGAAATTAATACATAAAAAATATGACATCAAAGCATAACATTGCTTTTGGTAACCTGTGCTTTTCATTACCTCTACTCACACACTTCAGAGATGTAAGAAGATGGATGGATAAATTTGTTAATGTTCTATGGAGAGATTGTTTTGCTTTCTCTAGCTTATGCTGAAGCCAGGTGCAAAAATTAGAACATTAATAGAAAAAAATTGCAGATATCAAAGTGTGCTTGGGAATAGCCTAAAGGAGCCAGAGCTTTGTCTTTTTTTTCTTTTCTTTTTCCTTTTTTTTTAATTTTATTAATAATGACATTTAAATTTTGTCTGTCCTTTTGTTTGTGCTCAGTTTTGCAGTGGTACAAGAGTCCAACTCTGCATTCTTTTATGAGTGATTAGTTTGTGCCATTTGGTTTAGCAGAAAAATGCTGTAGGAATTTAGTGCTTTTTAACTCAGTTTTTATAAGCCAGAGTTGTTCATATCTGGGATAAAGGTACTAAT
Source organism: Florisuga fusca (assembly GCA_038090715.1). Classification (NCBI taxonomy): domain Eukaryota; kingdom Metazoa; phylum Chordata; class Aves; order Apodiformes; family Trochilidae; genus Florisuga; species Florisuga fusca. The sequence goes on from JAAWXA010000021.1 coordinate 3,791,991, forward strand.
CTGTTCTGAGTGGAGGTATGTGATGGATAAACATGAGTATTTGTTGGGTTTTGTAGGGTACATATTAATGATGATTTAATCACCCTGATACAGACTTTTCAAATTATAATTAATTTCAAATTAAGAAGAGATTATTGCCAAACATGTTCTTTGCCATGTAATGAAAGAAAAAAGTTTTATTTGACTGTTCCTGTACTTACATATGCAAAATCATTATGTTATGCAGATGCCTAAAAGCAGAACTGGATTTGAGAGGGAACCTGTGTCGTACTCTCATACCAACAGCAACTTAGATCCCATTGGCATCACATCAGAATAATGTTTTACAGCCTCTGCCAATTTAAAAATCAAATTGATGTTAGATTTGTATAGAACAACACATTTGACTGACAGAAAAGACTGTTATAGATGGATGTGATGTTCTATTCTTGTATAACAAGGGTTTTGACTGGCAGTTTAACAATAGTACACTTTCTATCCCATATATTCTAAATTATTATTATTACAGTACAAAACATTTTTGCACTTGCTTTATATAGATAACGTACACTTTTTGTGTAATAACATTCAAGAAGAGAGGGTTTCTTTTATGTCTTAAAGATGATGACAATTAATGAAGGCTCTGTCTGACACATAACCAATGTCAAGGATTGCTATTGTGGTGCATGGTAATGTAAAAACTATTGGGTACTCAGCTCCCAGTGAAGGATCAGCATAACTCTTGACACATGCTATATGGCGGATAAAATAAATCTCCTTGGAGAGCAATAGAAATATTTCTTATACTGAAGAATACCCTTTCTGTTTGATAATCCTTCTTTTCAGCTTTGCAGTTCTTTGCATCACTGTAAAATGCAGTTTTAGGCTGAAAAGTAACTGTTTTAAATGGTACCTATTAAAGCAACAAATTTGCTTTCTGTGCTTTGCAGTCAACATTTCTCTGATAAAAGACCTAAGTTGCTTCTTCAGAACAATAGACAAAGAAGGCTCAGTTTTTCTTATTCATTTCTCTCCCTTATTTTCTTTTGGAGGGTTCCTTCTTTTACTACTGTCCTTCTCATTTTTAAATTTACTATTTAAATAATTGGCATCCTTTGTTCCTTTAGACCTTTGCAGCATTATGTACACTAACTTGATTTTAATGTTGCGCTTCATTTTAATGTTGCATGCAACTGAGGAAGAAGGCATGCTCGTTTTTGACCGTCTCAATGAAAAATAAAAATAAAGCAAAAGAAATTGAATGAAAAAAATGGAGCCACATTCATCAGAACAGGTTTCCCTATGTTTCTGATGACCCATGCTAGGAAAACATGATAAATACAAAGACTGGCTTTACAATTTTTTAAACTGCCTTACAGCGTGGGGTATTTTTCTGAAATAACTGTGTGGTGAGAGAATTAAATGGTTTAATTTTGTCTCGTCATTATGTACAATCAGAGGGATCTTGGTATCTCAGGATTACTCAGTAAGATTTTGTTTTTCTGTGGAAGGAAAAATTCAGTAAATATTATCCAACAACAGAATTATTTATTAGCTTGGGGCAGTGGTGGTGATATTTCCTGGGAACCACTAAAAAGATCTTTAAAAAATATTTATCCTGTTACTGGTGGTGCCAGTCCAATTCCTTGTCAGTTTTAGATGCAATACCAATGCTTTTCCAGCAGTGATTTATGACATGTAGGAAGGGATAAAAGTAATTTGGGAAATAATACTATCCAGTTAGAAAATGACCACTCAAAAAAAAGTAGTTTTATCGATAGAAACTGCTAAGTTTTTAAGTGAAACAAACTAAAAAAATACTCCATTATCTGGAATTACATTGATCTTCACATTGTGATAATGCCAAAATCTGCTTCTTAATTTGAGAGAGTACTAATGACAGTCATCTGTATAAGGGCAAACTTCCAGAGGTTGTTAAAGCGTATGGTTTTCTGACCACTGAAGACTGTTGAAATTTTCTGAGCAGGATGTATTATGCAGTATATACATGTGCTCTGCTTTCTCTCTCTCTCTCTTTTTCTTTTTTTCTTTTTTTGTGTGTGTGTGTTTGTTTTGTTGTTTTTTTTTTTTGTTTTTTTTTTTTTTTCGCCCCTGCCCCCTCTGACCTTTGCCATCATTGTTCCAGTAGTGGTTGTCTGTCTAATCTGCCTAATTGTCTTTGGTCTTTCTTCCCTCTTATATGCTTCTCTCTTCTGTGAACTCTCAGTGCTCAATTAGTGAAGGAACAAAAGGCACAGAAGGAAATGTTCCCTTGCTGTCTATTCTTGTCTTTGGCATTGTAACAGCCTGGAACAGAGGCCATTACAAAGGGCTGGACTAGCTCCTTCATCTTCGGTTTGGAGAATACTCAGTAGTAATATTTTTTTAAAGAGACTTTTGCTTTTGGAATGAACTTTCTGCAGAGCACATGTGAACTGTAATTTTCAGAGATTTATAACTTGACCAAAGGCGGGAGAATTTTTTTCAGGGTTCATGGAAACACAGTATTGAGATACAGCATATGGGATGGACTATTTCTAACCGTTGTGTTAAATTGTAAAGAGGTTTATATTTATATGCAAGATATTTCCTCACTTTTAATAAGGATGAAGCATTTCCTATGTACTTAATTTTTGAATGGGATGCAACATTTTTCTTTACATCTATATGTCTAATTCTTTCCCTGTGTTAACAAAAATAAAAAGTGCAATCTAGGACAAGCATAAAAATGTGCAAGCCAAAAAGTAAGGATTTGTCACTTGGGGAGCTGAAATGCTAGGTTTTGGAACTGAACAAAGTCCGATGTCTCTAAACATTTGCTTTATAACAAATACTGCTTATAAATATGTGAGTGAAACACATACACGTTTTTCAAGTTACCTTATTTTTCTAATTAAAAAAAATTAATCTCCTTAGCAGACACATTTCCTCTCAGAATAAAGACCTGATTCTTGAGTCTCATAGATAATATTTAATTTGCAAGATAGCGTAATGAAAATATGTTAATAGCTTTTTCAATAAGTTAATAGCTTTCAAGTTCATACTAATTAGTTTGTTAAAATATTCTATTGGTAAAATACTTCTTTTTTTTTTCTCTCCAGTAAAAGTTAAAATGTAGCACTGTCTTATAGGGACCATCTTACCAATAGTAAGAGCCGAATGAAAAGTATTATTAAAATTGTTAGAAAAAATAATTAGCAAATGTGTGATGAAGGAAGCTGCTATAATTGGCATCAGATAAGTTTCTGTAAATTTACAGCAAAATCTAAAGGAATGTAGCAGTGGATCTTGCAGGGAGAGTAAACATTCTTGGAAAAAAAGCATGTGAAGGAAAACTACTCATGATGTCCTAGGTGTCTTGTCTTAGCTGCATACAGCAGCAGCAGCTGCAGGAAGGGTGAGTGGTGCCCCGTTCTCTGCTCATTCTTAGTGGGGAGAGTGCTATGGAATTCAAGCATATGTATCTTCGTATTGAGAAGATTACCTGTATCTGATTTTTCTTGTTATTACTGTGTTGTTAGGGTGGTATGGTGGTATGACAGTTTGCTGAGTGAGAAATAATGAAGTGTATTTTGTTTGGTTGTTTTATTATTTTATTTTATTTTGTTTTGTTTTGTTTTATTATGTCCTGTTACTACCTTCCCCTTTCTTTAGCATCTTTATGTAGTACCCTTAGATCTCCCTAGGGTTTTCTAAAACAGTACTCCTTATATCTTTTTATATTATATCCTGTGATATCCCTTGAACCCCACTTCAGTTTCTTCACATTTCTTTCTCATGTCTTTTTGAAGCATATGCTTGTAGTACCTTCAACTTCCTTTGACTTCCATTAGCTGAGGAAAAGGCATCATGTGCTCTGGTTTATCCCAGGCAAAGCTTGTGCTTCTTCCAAAGAATGCATGTGCTGAACATGCACTGGCTGTTATCAGTGTGTAACATCTAAATTCTCCACATTCTACCACTAGTCAAGGAATTTATAGAAATTGTTCCAATCTTTCTATTCCCTGGTCCTCCTCATTTACTAAATACCATATCAGTTGTGATCTCCTTGGGAACTCAGTTGCTCTCAAATAGGACTAGGTTCCTGGATTAAAATTTAAGGTAATCTAGATAATCAAGAGTTGGAGAATTTTACTTGAGGTAATTTATTGGACAACAACATATTCATCATAATTATAAAATGTTTTAGGTTGGAAGGGACTTTAAAGATCACCTAGTTCTAATCAACCTCCTTCTTGACCAGGTTGCTCAAAGCCCTATCCAACCTGGCCCTCCCTGGACTTCTTCCAGTCTCTCACCACCCTCACATTAAATAATTTCTTCCTAATGTCTAACGTAAATCTACCTTCTTTCAGGTTAAAACCATTACCCCTTGTCCTGTCACTATATTCTCTGCAAAGAAGACCCTCCCAAGCTTTCCTGTAGGCCTCTTCACGTACTGAAAGGCCTCTGTAAGGTCTCCCTGGAGCCTTGTCTTCTCTGGGCAGAGCAAACCCAACTCTCTCAGCCTGTCTTCATAAGAGAAGTGCTCCAGCCCTCTGATCATCTTCATGGCCCTCCTCTTGCCTCGTTCCAAGCACGCCATGTCCTTTCTGTGGTGGGGACTCCAGAACTGGACACAGTGCTCCGGTTGGGGTCTCATGAGAGCAGAGTAGAGGGGGAGGATCACCTCCTTGGACCCACTGGCTATGCCTTTGCAGCCCAGGATACCCAGCTGGCTTTTTCAGCTGCAAGTGCACATTGCCAGCTCATGTTAAGCTTCTCATCAGCCAACACCCCTGAGTCCCTCAGGTCTGTTCTCAATCCATTCTTCCCCCATTTATTTGTGCTTAGGTTTGTAACATAAATTTCTGATCACTGTTTTGACTGTTGAGAATAAGAAAATTACAGGCAACTAGGCACATGCTTGCTTAAAGATCTATGCCCTTCCCTTGTCCCAGTCCAACTACATTGTTTATCCATGTACTCAGTCCATCTGAACACCTCTGCTGTGGTGATGGGCAGCCAGGAGGTTAACATGGTCTTTGCAATGGTTTCTGTCTGCTGATCTGTGTCGATGGTTTCTTTGTGGATCACCTGTAAGCGACAGTCTCTTAGGGATGTCTCTGCTGTGCTGTGGGTTGCTGGTGGCTATAGTGCTTCAGAGGTGTTCCTGCCCCTTTGTGGATCACTAGTACCTCCTGTCCATTTAGGGGTGTTTCTGCCCTGCTGTGGTTTGCTCACAATCACAGTCCCTCAGGCAATGTCCCTCCTGCCTTTTGGCTTGGAGTGCCCCATGCCCACCAAGTGTGTTTCCAGCTGCTCAAACCTGCTTCCCTCTGTCTTCAATGTGTCTGAGCAGGGATGCCCTGTGCTCCTCTGGTAGACCCATGCGGTTTTTTATCTCATTTAGGACTGGAACGTGGCAGTTCATGACCTCCTTCCATATAGATGACCACAGCATCTCCTGCTGCTTCAAGTCTATAATGTACTCATTTACAACTAAGTCAAACAAAATGAGCAGACAGATTACATAGTGTCTAACTCTTGTTTCCATAAAAAACTATAAAGAAAAAAAGGAGGGCACTATCTTCTGCTGTTTTTGTTGTTTTTTTGTAGGGTTTTCTTTTGGTTTTGTTTTCTTTCTGTAGAAGGCACGGTATTTGCATTATCATCCATGGAATGCTTATTATGAAGGAGGGATTTTTTCAGTGCATTTTGTTCTTATAAACGCATCTAACAGGATTATATCCTTTAGGGTGGTATTGGACAGGAAACACCAGCAGAGACATTGCATTTGATGTTCTGTCTCATATTTTTAATCAGTGGTTCTTTTTTCTTACAGTGCAGTTGTTAAAATTCCTAATTAAGTAATTAACTGTACTCATTGGGTAAAAAAAAAAAAAATAATTACATTCCTACACCTAGGAATATGAAGATCTGGTCAATATGTGAATTTTCTTGTTAAAATTCCAGCTTTCTGTTCATTCAGACTTCTGTCAAATGGCCTACTTTATTCTGACTAATGTAACACTTCAGAAAATGTCCTCACTCTCTCTGAACAGTTTCTCATTTTTACACTAGTTACAATTGTGTAGATCACTTTGCTTTTATATTTTTATCCTAATACCATGTTTCTTCTTGTTCTAGAAAAGAATTTCCTGATTCCATACTTTGTTGAAAATATTTCTTTCTATTGACCTTCATAAGGTTTTGGCATTTTTTCAATTATTTATTTTTCAAGTGTATCTCTGTACAGTTAGAAGTTTTGTATGAGATCTGGTTTGGTCAAACATTGCACTCTTTTGGCTCACTTGTAGGTTATGCATAGAACCGGATGTTATATAGAATACTGATTTTTAAAATATTAATATAAAGTCACTCATTATTTACTTTAAGGCATCTCAACATTTCTCAAAGGAGCCAAAAATCCTACACAATGGGGAAAAAGATGGGCCTCCAGAAAAAAATACTATATTTTCACTGTAAAAATTAGAAAAATTATTTCACTTCTTCAGTCTTTGTGTCAGACATGAGTTTATGGAAGGAGTTGAATGAAGCAAAGAAGTTTGTACAGAAAACAGAGTTAGAATTGTACAAGGAGCTAAAATTTATCTTGGTAAGCTTCCAAAAGCTATATCCTAAAGGAAGCCATGTTGTTAGTATGCTACAGAACCTTTAACCTGTAGTTTGGTCTAAGCTTCTAATAAAAGTAAGAAAGCTTGCCCTTTTCCTCAGCAGTTCCTTCGGGCTACATTTTAAATATGTTGATTCTGTTTAGTTGTTTTTATTTCAATACATATTAACTTACATCGGCATGCTTATTATAAAAATTAGGGAAAAAAAGTGATGAAATAATGTTGAAAGATGAACAAATGAGTATTTTGTCATGATAAATTCCAGAATTTCAAACAAGGTGATTTCTTTTTGATGCTATGGGTTTGATTTGTCTTTTATTTTCAGTTCTTGTGGAAATTGTACTGCATGTTTTGTATAAACTATGTACGTGGTTGTTTAAAATAGAGTTTTGCTTCAAACAGGTAAAGATTTTGAAAGTCACCAATGACCAAGTTATATTATTACTGTTGACTTGCTATAAAAAAACATTATTTTTTTTTTTTCAATATTATGATTGCTTGTTATTCTATGTTCTTACTGCTGTGTTCAATATATATTTTTCCCATATGTTTATCCACAGGCTTTGGGTTTTACTGATTCACCAAAATATGTGCTAAATTGGATTAATATTATCTTCCTCAGGCCACCGTGACTGAGAGAAACTAGAAAGCTGATTTAACTGGAGAAATTTAAGAAAAAAGTTTAATTAAAACTTACAGAAACATTGAGATTTCTGATAGAAAGCTCTTGCATCTGGTAGAAGACTAATCAAATCAATGCATCATAGGTAAGTTAGGCAGATTTAGATAAGTGTTAATTTATAGTAAGGGTATTTAACCAGTGGAACAAATGGCATAGGAATATGATGGGATCTTTAGAGCCTGAAGTCTTTTAAATTAGAATTAGAGGTCATTTAATACAATAAAATGTTGCTTTAGCAGGTGTTTATGGATTTAATTTAGATTTCTATAATTCTGTTGTCTATATTATTCAGGAGATCAGCATATATGATCAGAATGTTTTTTGTAGCCTTAGATTCTATAAATCTACAATTTGAGCTCTCACCCATGTGGGAAAGCGAAATGATAGTTTAGGAAGGAAGGAAAAGGAAAAACATGGTAGACCTGAACATGAAGGGTATTGTGACAGGAGATCTGTCATTCATTTATTGTATACCTACTGAGAAGATGTTCCATATGTATGACACTCAGATAATGGGAGGAAGATGTTCACATTGAAAATAGGAGGTGGGAGGGGATTTTAAGCTCATATCTTCACCTTGCAGTGCAAAGAGTAATTAGTCTATGTGCAATATGCTACTAAAAAGTTATTCTCTTATTAGGATTGAAGCTATTGTTTCTGTACAGTATTTTAATATGACATGTAAATACACTATCTGATTTTGTAGTAGTTCAGTCATCTCTAATAATGCCATTGAGTGACCTCAGTGCATTTGGCTTTTTAGGAAAGATTTTATTTATTTAAGAGAGGTTGGTGCTAAGTACTGGCACTCCTGAACAGTGCTTCATCTTCATCTTATGTCATTCTTCTGTACTGAAAAGAGACAACTGCTCCTGTCCTCAGTGGGAGGTGCTTCAATTCTGAACTGGAAGTCAGTGGCAATCGAGATTAGAGGCAGTCATCCAACACCTTGAAGAGGAAGCAGCTGTCAGCTGCAAGAAGCTGCATCTTTTCAAACAACCACTTTACTTTCTTGGAGGCAGCAAGAGTCAATAGCCAGCCAGGTCTCACAGCTTCTCAACTGTGTTATGCATATGTGTAAAGCAAAATGTAAATACAGGATAGCAAAAAAAGGTCATGCATTTGCATGGGGCTACCTTGTATTGCTTGCCTCTACATTTGGTGGTAATGTTATTTCCTCAAAAGGAAACTTTCAAAACAAGGAGCTAAAAAAATTGGAATCTAAAAAATAGCTGAAATTTTATCAATGGACAAATTGTTCTTTATCTGAAACAAATTTTATCATGCTTATGAATTAATAGAGAGAGTATGCTATCCAAGTGCTGTATCATTTGTTAAGTTTTCTTTTGCTCTAGCTCTGCCTTATGTGATTTCTAACTTGGCTAACAAGTAGCGTATCAATCTTGGACATGTCTGATGCTTTCATCCTGGGACAGTTTTCTAGAGCTGTAGGAGATGGCTTTGCCAATTGATGGGGACAGCTGAAATTTCTCTCAAGCTAATGTTCATGCATGCATGTGTTGATCTGGGTAGCTTTAAAGTTTAGTTTAAAGAAGACAGTCTACTACATAAACATTTTTCCTGTTTTAACCCAGAAGTCTGGAAAAATTTAAAATGTAAACAACTGAAACAAAAGATCCCAAAATAAAATCTACTTTCAGGTCCCTCCATTTAAAGGAAAAATAGCTTGAGTACTCCAGGTAAAATTTTTAACTTAAATTTTAAGTACATTTTTATAAGTAATATACATATATGCAACTGCTTATATGTATGCATTATTTTTGTGATTTAAGCTTACATTCAGAATTTATCAATGAGATCTTATCATAGATTGAGTTTCAGTCTATGAAGCAAAATCAAGAATGGAAATCAAGAATGGAAAATAAGGCACTATATAGCACTATAATTTTTATTCTTTTGTGTGAAAACCAGATAAGATTAGTGTATAATTTCTGCGTTTCAAGTGGTAATATTTGTTATTCTTCCTAATATGCTAAAAAAAAGGTAATCACTTTTCAAAAAATACTTCATCTTATGTATTCAATGCCATGGACTTCCTGCTACATCTTGTCATGTTGTGAGTAGTTAAATAAATTTGGGTTTCGTTTTTTTTTTACTCGTCTTTTGTAAGCCATCATTGTCATATTATGCATTGCTTCTCTCAAAATGATTCCTGAAGCACATAATTAGCAGTGTGCAGTAATTGGGAATAATTCCTCTAAAAAACCCAATATGACATTCCAGGTATTTTGCATTCTTTTACCTTTCAGGGGTCGTAATATAGAAAAGATAAATTATCATTTTATTTTGGGTTTTAACCTTTATTGAGTTTTAGTTTGGTATTTTGATAGCAGTTTGGTTTAGTAAACCTCTTGCTTTTGTGCATACAGGAATAGCATTTCTACCTGTATTGCTTTTCTTTTAGGACAATTAAAAGGTTTATTTTAGGAGATTTAATGTTATTCTGTTTTAAACATGATATTAGAGAGAACCTTATTGTGTACCTCTTTTGTCAGTTTTTTAAAATTGAGATTTTGTTCTGGGTTTTTTCAGTTGTCACACATCTTGTATCTTGATATATATTTTTGAAGTAGGATTTTTTAAGCTTTCAAAGAGAAGTGGAAAATGTTTTTTAAAGATTTCTCATACATATAAATTATATGTGTATGTAAGATGAATATTTTAAATACTAGCTAAATGTGCAATACCTTTTAGAAAAAAATAAATGTTGGTATTGGATTTTGTTTGGTTTTTTGTTTCTTTTTTGGTTTTGTTTGTTTGTTTTCCTTTGGTGCTTTGCATTGTTTGAGAGGAGCATGTAACATTAATTTATACTTACAGTCAAAACAAAGTGTCCAAATGTATGGAAGTATCCCTGGTTTAAAAATGTGGAAGTCAGAGCAAATACAGTAAGGACTGCGACTAAACTGAGAACTATTACATCCTAAATTTATAGCCATTTCATATTTTTAGAAGTCTGTATATGGGTATTTTTATGTGGAATAAGCAAGGCCATGGATAAACTTCTAGTGATATAAATCTATTGGCAAATTACATTACAGAAACAAGTTAGAAGTATGTGTGTCTTGTGCACCACCAGGAAAGCAGCCCTGTGCTAAAAGGTTATTTCTCTCCCATGAATATTAAAGGTACCAAAGTGAAAAACAATGTAGCAAACATGTTAACATTTCTTTTAAAAGTACAAAGCATCAATTCTTTTTTAAATTTTACCTGCTCTATAATGAGACAATAGAACTGTGACCTGATTTTATAGTACTTAATTCAATATTTTAAACCTTTTCAAAGGAAAACATTTATATTTAGGAAATGTAAATCAGTCAATTAAAATCCATAGATTTAAACCTGTTATAAAATTAAAAAGTAGTTAAAAAAAAGTAAATTTCTTACTTTTGCATATTCTTAATATGGCATGTTCCTTTTGATGAAAAATAAAATAGAGCAACTGTGAAAATAACAGAGCCCTTATACACAGACAATTTAAAGTACCATCTCTGGTTAAACAAAAGGCAAACCCAGGAGTATCACAGGTATTCAGCAAGGTGTGACTGTGATCTTATAACTCTGCTCATTTTCTGAAAGCCATAAAGCTATGTGTGTGGGATAGAAATGCCTGTAAGTTTTTCTCCAACTTTATCAAACTCATACTCAGAAAAACATTAATTTGTAAATGTGGAAACTGATGGTGTTTCTCCATTATGAAAACACAATAGCTGTTTGTGATCAAAGAATGCTTTTTCCTAAGTTTTCCAAATTTAAGTTGTTCTATGGATTATGAAGTATAGAAAAGAACTTTAGGGGAAAAGGCTGTAATAATGAATGCACTCCCTCTTCCCTGCTGCTTCCTAAAGTATGTAAATAAGACTTGAAAGCAGCCCAAGAATCTAGAATTGGATTGAGTGATGATGATAAGACAGGTGAAGGTACTGCTTAAAGTCTTATGGTAGTTGAAAGAAACTGTCGTCAACATGTAGCTCTTGAGAAAACTGGACTGAGATTTTACAGAAGTATTTTTCATCAGTTTCTAAAATGTGCATAGTTTGGAAGAGGATTCAAAAATGCTGATTGCACAAATACAAGTCATACTAGAAAGCAGATTCATTGAGGTGAGCTGCATACTATTTTGGAGCTGTTCCTATTCTCCTAATGGTAGCCTTTTATGAATGGTACACAGTCGTACAGCTTGAAAACAACTCTGTGAGAGAAATTATATGGTTGGGCCTCAGAATTGTTTGTTTTCCTTGTTGACCTTGCTATGAACATTTTGATTCCTGAGTAGGGTTTGCTCCACTCACTTAAGTGATGAGTAAAAGGAGAGTGGGAGCTTTGAAACCAAACCATCTGGCACTGGAGCTATGTGAGGATTGCTTAATGTGTGGATTGAGGACATGAGACAGCTACAGAGTAATCGGCATTACAGATGGAAAAGAGACCTGTTAGGGTCATCCCGTCTGTCTCCTTCAGGACTATTCCCTACAGAACATTTTCCAACATTTTGTCCAGTTTGGTTTTAAACATCCCAAATGCTGGAGATTCCACTGCTTCCCTTGAGGTGCTTTTCTACTGCTTTGCAGATCTCATTGCCAAGTAGTTTTTCATTATGCTCAGCTGCATTTTTTTCCTCGGTTTTTTGGTTGGTTTTTTTTTTTTTTTTTTCTTGTTACTCCTTGTAATTTCTTTTTCTTTTCTTTAATAATTCTAAAAATTGGTCATATAAATATTATGTGAGATTAGTAGCATCACAATGGTTGTCTGTGTTGCTGCTTAATCCTGTGTAGTGAAACTGTGTGTTTTTAATTTTCATGTGCTTTCTTTACGTGTCAACATTGATGGTTCTCTCATAACTTCTGTTGGCCTTCTCAGTATACTCATGCTCACTTATCAGTCCATCTGAAGAACTCTTTCATAGTCAACCTTTTACCATTTCATGGTGGACAAATGAATGTTAGAAAATATTTTGGGTGCATTGGTATGGACCTGTGAATAGGGTTTCCATATTATTTCAAAGATGCATAATTACAGTGCAATGAAGGGAAGAAGGAGCCATCATAGTTTAACTATTCTGACTGTTCTGTTCCTGTGCACGCATTAGTCATATTCCTCTGGGACAGTATATAAACAATGTGGAAGTAATTTCTGAATGAATAAGTTCTGTTTTGCTGAACAACTCAACGTATAAACTTTATAGTTACAGGATAGAGATGTAGGTTGACACTGTTACAGATGCTTATAAACTGATGTTGTTGTATTAATTTGGGAGTCAGAGTGTTTCCTGATAATTAGGTCTTTTCCCACATTTTATTATGATAGTGCTGTCAAGTGTGGTAACTCATAAGGCAGAGGACCTGTGTTTTATCTTTAAATTTAGTGGAGACATTAATTCCTGCACACCTTTACTATTTGAATGGATAATTAATTAGTTAGGCTCAATCAGTGTTTTGACAAGTTGCTATATGACTCTTGAAATACTGCTGATCCTTACATGACATGAAGAACTGCATGGATGTTTTGGTGTGAAGTGTCATTAGGGAGTGGTGGTCAGGCCATTTTTACATTCATTAAACCTTTTTTTAGAAGTCAAATAAAATACCTCTTTTTTTTTTTTTCCCCACTCTGTTAATGTATCAAAATTAGAAGATCCTTACATGTGACTTCTAAAATTCAAGAAGACAGAAGGGAAGGAAGGTCTGTCTCCATCAAGAGTTTTTGGACTTTGGGGTTTTTTGTTGTTGTTTTTTTTTTTTTTTCAAAACTTTTCCAGATCTGTGCATTAGCCTGTTCTGAAAGGAGGATGTCCCTATGCACATTAGTTTCTTGATGCATGTTTCTTCGGTGTTTTCTGTTTATTGAGATATTTACATTTTGCTCTACCCAGGTTTGAGTTTGCTATGATTAAGCATCCTGTTACCAAACTTGTTTTCATAATCTATGTGAACAAAATGGACATGATACACAGAAATTGGTTGGTTTAAAAGGATTCCACTAGCCAAAACCAAATCTCAGATAGAGTCTAAATTAACCATATGATGCTGATGATCTGATGTCATTTATCTTACTGAGTTGCTATTTTAAATTCTCTGACTTAGGTGTTAATGATGACACAGGTTAGTGAAATATGTGGTTAAAATGGAAGGCATTAATTCTGTGTATCTCTAATTCATATGTACAGAACTTTATCTGAACCTGGCACACTGGAGTCTTCAAGTCTAATTTTCAGCCACAATCAAGTTTTTTCAGTGCATCTGAAAAGGAGCAAGTTTTTCTTGAAACTCAGAACTGGACACACTTGACCATGCATGAGGATATTTTATGAAGTATGTCTGCACTTTCCAGTACATGTTATTCAGAGCTCACATGGCATTAGATTTGTAAAGAATCTCAATCACAGATTATACCCCTGCTGGAAACCATAAACAGTGGTTCACATATCAATGTGAAGGGTTTTGTTCATATGTGCATACAGGAGATACTTAGCAGAGCTCCCATATCCAACAATAGGCAGCACTTTCTATTTGCTCCATCAGGCTAGTTTTTTTCCTTGGCTATTGTGGACTGCTTCAGGAAGGTTAACAGTCTTTTGGTGATAGCTTGTGATTTTGCTATTGCAGTGGTGTGTTGAGGATCTCATTAAAGTAAAGGCACCAGCTCACTCAACCTGCATGAAAAAAGTCTGTAATACAACACTAAAAACAATGAAGACTTCTCTTGTACTGCAAAAATCCTGGAATGTATCCTAAAAGTGTTTATCATAGTTCTGGTACCTTTGAAGGACTTTGGAGGGCTGGGCCCAGAAAGTGGTGCTGAACGGTGCTGCATCCAGTTGGCGGCCGGTCACCAGTGGTGTCCCCCAGGGATCAGTGTTGGGCCCAGTTCTGCTTAATATCTTTATTGATGATTTAGACGAGGGGATTGAGTCCATCATCAGCAAATTTGCAGATGACACTAAGCTGGGAGGAAGTGTCCATCAGCTGGAAGGCAGGAGGGCTTTGCAGAGGGACCTGGACAGACTGGAGAGCTGGGCTGATTCCTACGGGATGAGGTTCAACAAGGCCAAGTGCTGGGTCCTGCACTTTGGCCACAACAACCCCATGGGGAGCTTCAGGATGGGCACAGAGTGGTTGGAGAGCAGCCAGACAGAGAGGGACCTGGGGGTTTGAATTGACAGGAAGCTGAACATGAGCCAGCAGTGTGCCCAGGTGGTCAAGAAGGCCAATGGCATCCTGGCCTGGATCAGGAACAGTGTGGCCAGCAGGTCCAAGGAGGAGATTCTGCCCCTGTACTCAGCGCTGGTGAGGCCACACCTCGAGTACTGTGTCCAGTTCTGGGCCCCTCAATTCAGGAAGGATATCGAGGTCCTGGAGCAGGTCCAAAGGAGGGCAACCAGGCTGCTGAAGGGAACTCGAGCACAGATCCTATGAGGAGAGGCTGAGGGAGCTGGGGCTGTTCAGCCTGGAGAAAAGGAGGCTCAGGGGAGACCTCATCACTCTCTACAACTCCCTGAAAGGAGGGTGTAGCCAGGGGGGGGTTGGTCTCTTTTGCCAGGCACCTCTCAGCAAGACAAGAGGACATGGTCTTAAGTTGTGCCGGGGGAGGTTTAGGTTGGATATTAGAAAGAATTTCTTCACCGAGAGGGTGATCAGGCATTGGAATGGCTGAAGTAGTGGATTCTCCATCCCTGGAGATATTTAAAAAGAGACTGGATGTGGCACTCAGTGCCATGGTCTGGTAACCGCAGCGGTAGTGGATCAGGGGCTGGACTTGATGATCTCTGAGGTTCCTTCCAACCCAGCCGATTCAATGATTCTATGACTAGTATGACATCTTTGCAATTGGTTGTATAAGTGTGTGTGCATTTCTTCCTAGCCCCTGAAGTTGCAGAAATGAGAGTTGGTTCACTGCAAGTTCCTGGAGAAAGGGTCTTTTATACCCCTTCCCTTCAAGTACACATTTGCTTGGGTTTTTGCCGTGCATTTTCCAGGCAATAATTCCATCATAACACATTTGTTACTTGAAAACAGATGTTGTAGCGCAGAAAACAAGTTTGAAGGTCCTCACTAAGTTTAAGGACTTAGTTTTCTGTTTAATGTTGACAGTGAGATTATTATTATTGAATTGCTTCCTGGTCATATAGTAATTTTTAAGTGTCTTAATAATAAGTATGTAATTTCTCTTCCAAATACAGGCTGCAGTTCAGTATTCTGGGTAACTGACTATAGCTGGAATTTCCATTGCATCCCAAAAATGGTGCAGTGACCCAGTGAAGAATTTTGAATGCCTGAATCCTTCTCCCATTACCCTGTACTTTTTAGTAACTGGCCATTATCACAGATTTATGCACACAGTATACACATTTCAATGCAAATTACACCTTCTTCAGTGATGCTTTCTTATCTACTTTGTCTGCCCAAAATTACGATTCTGGTTTGTCTTGTTGAACACACTTCAGTGACTATATCCATTTATTCCTAAATATATAATAAATTCTCGACCAGGTCTTCATGTTGTTCATTTAGACTTCTGGTGAAGCCATGACTGACTTGATTTCACTTAGCTGTCCAATCTCAAACCCACCCACAATCTGGAAGTCATGGAGGAGGGGGCTATCTAAGGCAGACTTACTTTCTAATCCGTATGTGCCAGAAATGTACATCTGAATACAGAAAATTAAAAGTCCATGTAATGCGAGTCTTGTTTAGAAGATTAAAAATCCCCAAACAAACAACCCTCAAAATTCTGAAGTGGAAACTGCAGAGGTGTTCCAAGAAAAAGTGGATTTACTTGCTACAAACAGTAGCTGTGAACAAGTATGAAGCTGAACAAGTATGATGCATCACTTTCTTATACTACAGGCTTTATAAAAGACTCCTAAGATGCAACAATCATGTCAATCCTGCTTTGAACTGTTTCAGTTTTTCTTTGCAATTTCATCTTTTCCTTTTCTGACTCATTGACATCTTGCATCTTCTGTGTTCTTGTAAGTGAGCTGTAAGCTACTACCTTCACATGCTAGGCAATTTTCTTGCTGCAAAAGCCTGTCAGTATTTAATGGGGCACAGTTATTAACCTTAATTATACTTACAATCCTTAATTACACTCAGGTGCAATTCTGTCTTGACGTTTCATGTCACAGTGGACGTGATCTGTGGTTCCACATGAACTACAATTCTTCATGATGGTCTTGTGCTTTATTTAAGGACTGCATTCATTCTAGCCCTTTCCAATTTAACACAGTCATGTAAGTATAGAATACTGATGTCCAGTGCAAAATATTTATGTTGCATGCATGGTGTCTTTTTCTTCCTCTAAGGCAAACACTCCTGCTCTAAACAGCACTTCCATTTTCTAGAACAATAAGGAAAGCAATTTAAGGGTGTAGTTTCGTAGTTAGCTTGAAGAATCACTTACTGTCTTTCTTTCACTTCTGTAGAGTGATGCAGAGAAACTTGCTTATATGGCTAAAAGTTCAGGAAAATGAAAATTAGTATTCTTCATGTGGGCACATGGTGTCTGCTGCAGCACAAGGACTTTCAGGAACCAGAACAGTTTTTTTAAGACACCACATATTTGGTTGGTTTACAATGTGTGTATTCTCTGTGTGTTCCCTCCTACAGACCTTTTTTTATTTTGAGAATTCCCAATAACTACTACTTAAAATAGTACTTACAATAGGTGTCTCTGGTTTCATGTTATTTGTCAGTTAGCTAAATATTTTGTTGTAGGTTACATTCAACCATGTTCTTGCAGATCCTCTGTATCCTGCCTTAGACATGGGACAGTAGTGATGGTTGTAACTTATGTGTAATTACAAGTCAAATAAAACAGTCTTATGTGTATTTCTGCTTCATGTCAAATATATAGAGATTTGAGAAACTTGTATGCATCTGTCTTACATAATATAATCTGAAATTTTTGAGCAGTGGAGCTAGTGTCCATCATTGTGCACATCAGCAAACACAGTGTTTTTAGATGCTCTGGTTGTTGGGGGTCTTAGTGTAATTCTTGTGCTTAAATAAATCAAATAACCCTTTGCAATGAAAAATACAACATCCATTCGTTATATGTGGTGCTTAAAACCTGTAGGTAGAAGACGTACTTGCTCATTGTTACTCATACAAAAAATTGCCCCAGATGTGCCCTTCCCCACTTTTGACCAATATATCCAGCACCCTTCGGGTATCATTTATGTTTGTACCTTTTCTGAACTGAGGGCCAAGGAGGGAAAATCCTTAAAGTATATGTCTATCCTCCTCACTTTGTTTTCTTTTCTTTTTTTTCTTTTTTTAACTTTTGAGTTCAATGAGTTCCACGTGATTGTATGCAAAATAACCTTACATCCACGGATCATTTTGGTTGCACCTTGCAGTCCCTACTCTGGAGGCTGATGTGTACTTGAGCTTGGTTCCTGAGCTCCATCCTCATAACCAGTATCTGAAAAACTTCTCAGATATTTGGTGATATCAATTATGTAATTTAGATCTTGATCTGCTTTTAAGTATATTTGTTATTAAGAACATGAACTGGACTAAAAAGAGATGCATATATATTCCCAATGAATGAACATCTTTTGCATCTAACTGTCAAATTCTTTTTCACCTGAGAGAAATAACTGTGCTGTGCACATCATTCATGGCTGGTTTCTTTAAAACTTGGTATCTTTTCCCAAAGGTGGAATTTGATAGGTCTAATTTTTGGTGGATAAACACGAAAATCAAACTAGAATTTTCTGTGTTTACAGAGAATGCTAGTATTTTCAATAAAGAGGATACATAAGCTTGTGTGGCTTAGAAAGTGATTAACATACTATGTTTGGACATTCTGCTTGCTGTTACTGAAGTTACTGAAAGCTTGTGGTTGCTGTAAAGGTTAAGATAGTTATTTTAATATGGTTTGGTGAAGAAATCTGTAAAGTAATTTCTCTGTAAGTTTCCATTTCTGCTGAGTTTCAGTTGTCTTTTTTTAAAAAAATGCATATATGTTCCTTTTGATTATACATTAATATTGAAAAATGAAAAGCAGAAAAAATAATTTGACCTTTCACTCTCAAAAGCATAAATATCATTTTATTAAATGATGTTTACTGGGTTTGAAAAAAGATGAAGTGAATAGTAATATTGAACATCTATAATTAGAAGGGGCGTGGCTAGTAGGTCAAGAGAGGTTCTCCTCCCTCTCTACTCTGCCCTGGTGAGGCCTGGAATATCGTGTCCAGTTCTAGGTCCCTCAGTTCCAGAAAGAACGGGAACTGCTTGAAAGAGTCCAGTGCAGAGCGACCAGGATGACTGAGGGAGTGGGATATCTCCCTTATGGGGAAAGGGTGAGGGAGCTGGGGCTCTTCAGCTTGAAGAGAATGAGGGGCAACCTCATCGGTGTTTATAAATATGTGAAGGGAGAGCCCCAGGAGGATGGTGCCAGGCTCTTCTCAGTTATGCCCAATGACAGGACAGGAAACAACATATAGAAGCTTGAGCACAGGAGGTTCGATGTAAATATTAGGAAAAAATTTTTCACTATGAAGGTGACTGAGCACTGAAGCAGGCTACCCAGGGAGGTTGTGGAGTCTCCTCTGAAGACATTAAAAACCTTCCTGAATGCATTCCTATGTGATTCTGTAGGTGACCTTGCTCTGGCAGGGGGGTTGGACTCGACAATCTTTCGAGGTCCCTTCCACCCCCTAATTTTCTGTGATTCTGTGATAATATATGGTCTTTTGACCTATGGTGAACTGCAATTGTTCTTTCCTAGTTAAGACACTTCCACGTTGTTTGTAGGGATTTCCAGTATAAATGCAGCCAGATTAAAGTGTACCGGCACTTTCTTAGCATCTGGGAAAGACAGCATCCTTTCAAGACAGCTCGATTAGAATGAGAGGAGGCATTACACAGCATAGGATTGAGAACTGCTAGTGTTAATAAGCTTATCTTTTCAGTAGTATTGAAGTAATTCCCACCCCCACCTTCCCCAGTTCATTAGCAAGGGAGATAATCTTCTTAGCAATAACAAGCAATAAGTTATTGGTGTGGGTAATTATCAAAGAATTTGTGGTCATGGATCAGGTTTCTGTTCTAAAGTTAATGCATGAATATAAACTTAAATGATGATTTTTGGTCAGAATTGCTGAAAGCAGTCAAAACCAAAGGTGAATGTTCCACCTGTATCATGGTGCTTCATCTGCTCAATTCATTTGCCTTTGGTTATTATCTTCTGTGGGGCAGAATGGGAATGGCTACTTGGAGGAATGATGGAAAGGGTTAGCTGCTGGCACCAATGTTATTCATCTACCCTGCTAGTTTGATGTGTTGTCAAGATAGATGTCAGCCAAAAACTTGCTGTGGGCTGAATAAATTACTTTGAAGAAGGCAGCCTGCTCTTACTGGTTTCTTTGTTGTTTACTCCTCAGTTGTGGAAAGGAAAGGGATTAGATATTTACTGTGCACACACAGTACAGTTGAACTTTATAAATCAAATGCTGTCAGGACTCGATGAATTTATTGTGCATTTGCAGATTGACTGCTGTGTGCATATTTGTATAGAAATGCAGGCAGTAGGACTCAAACCTGGGGGAAGGTAGGATGTCAACTGGATTCAAACTTGCCACTTAAATCTTCTTCTAGGAGAATATTATTCTTAAACATACTCAACTTACAGCATCAAACAGAAAATTTTCCTGCCCATGACTGGCTGGTCTTAGAGGCTCCTTCCCCTCAGTCCCACTGATTTACTCCTCTGCAGGTGTTTGGCTGTCTGTCTATAATTTAATGGGAATCCTGAGCTCATCCTCTTTGGGTCTAAAATTTGCTAATAATGTTGAGCTTCACAGCCCCAGTGCTTAACAGCGCATCTTGGCTTCAAAACTTTCACTTATGTTTGATATGCCATAGTATAAGCAAATGTTAGAACATACATATATTATTGACTGGGGCTGCCTTCAGTATAGTGCAGTCCTCAAAGAAAGGGTAAAAAATCACCAGATAACAAAAAAAACTCCTCACTAATCATGTAAAATTACTTTTCTTAGGTAAAATTCCCAACCCTACGAGTGGCCCATAGTTCATCTATCTTTTTTCTTGTGTGTCCTATCTTCCAGGACTGTTTTGGCCATGCAGGTGTACAGTGGCT
The DNA here is from genome assembly GCA_038090715.1 of Florisuga fusca. Lineage (NCBI taxonomy): Eukaryota > Metazoa > Chordata > Aves > Apodiformes > Trochilidae > Florisuga > Florisuga fusca. The sequence continues at coordinate 3,812,403 of JAAWXA010000021.1, forward strand.
TAGTTCCCCTGATCCTGGTCAGAGGACTCAGGCTGCTGCCTTCTTAACCCTTGACTCTCCCTGATTGTAGATGAACTTGCTGTGACTTGGATTTCAGCTGCACATTTGGAAATGCTTTCTGAAAAAGAATTTCCTCTTGTTTGGAACAATATGGTAGAGATTTTGTGTCAATTGGTTCCATGAGGAATCTTGATCTACGTAACATTTTTTATCTAATATAGAGAGTTGAATTGCATAAATGCTATGCTTCAAAACCGGTAAACTAAGTAACAAGTTAGACTAAGTCACTTATTCAATATACGAGTATTTCCAGAAATGTCTTTTCATATCATAGATGCAGGAGCTTAGGGCATAGGACAGTGCCTTTCAGTGCTCTATTTATTCTTTCTTCTTTTAAATCTCTTCTCCCTTCAATTTGTACATTGGTATTTGGTTGCAAGAAAACTGTAACAAAGAAAAAGTATGATCCTAATTTGGGGGAATTCTCCTTCATGAAGAGAAGTATCTAAATTTACTGGCACAATGGGTAGTCATTCAAATTTTTTGGAAGTCACACTAAAGAGCTTTCACAAGAGAAGAGGGTACCTGAGGAATAGGCAGAGTAATGTTGTAACTAGATGTGTAAACAGATGCTTACTTACAAAATGTACATTGTGCTTTCAGAGGTTTATTACCCTGCAGATGTTCAATACACCTTCCTCCACTGAGGTGGGATAGATTAATTTGTAAGTGCTCCAAATTCATTTCAGTACAGAGTGAGACAAGTTCACATGAAGCAGTATCAGTAATATTAAATAGCTAGTTTTTTTCTATGTGCTTTTTTCTTACCTGAGTGTCCACAAATTGAACTATGTTTATTTAATTGAGGATTGTTGGTTTTTTTGTTTATCAAACCAGTATATTTTCTTGAAATTTTAAATTTAATTTCTGGCGTATTTTAGTTAGATTACTTTAGAATAGAAATTAAAGACAAACCATACTAAGAAGAGGAAAAATAAAATCCTAGTGCTCTGAAGATGTAGTCAAATGAGGGCAATATTTGCCAGACCTTGCTTCTAGATTTCACCTGAAAGGATCATTCCTCTCTATCTTTTCCTTTTCCTAGATTGTGACACAACAGGTGTATGTAATGTTTTAGAATTCTGGATAAATTTTAGAGAACACAGATGGGAAAAACTGCAGTAAAAAGAACAAAAAGGATTATAAGATGACTAAAGATTTTGTAAAGATGACAGCTTATCTTTAAAGGTAAACATGAGACTATAAGTACATCATTATTAGAATTCACTAAGGATTGTTCTTTGGTGAATTTTAGTTTTAATAATTGGGTGAATTATTTTTCTACAAAGAATTAGGTTGTTCCTAAAAAGATTTTTTTTCTGACAGCATACATTGGGGAAAGTTCCAAGAGGGGAAAAAGTCATTTTAGGTTAAATATTATGTGGTGATCACTATGTAGACTGTCCATGAAGTTAACTGGACATAAATCCTTCAGGAAAATAAGAAGCTTCGGAAAAGCTATTAAAAATGGATGTTAATGTCAAGAAACAGAGCTATTTTTAAGATAGAAATTTATTGAATCGTATTATGGATATAGTGTAGTATGTGAAGAGATTCTTAGAAGTGTAGCAAATTATGTTAGCAAAATTAAAATACAGTACAATTATAAAAGATAGTTTATCATATGTAAAGCATAAATCTCAAAACTCTGACTTGAACTCAGCTGTCTTTCACTAAAATTATGAATTATTTTAAGTGTTCAGTTATATTAACATCCTGACAGTAAGACAAGGTAGTGATGTTAAAGCAAATATTAAAAATTGTTACTTGTTTTAAATAAGTTTAAGGTTGTAGGTTAAAAATAAAGATACTGAATTATTTGAAAAATCATATGTGACTTTGTAAGTAAAGGAGTTATTACACTACGTAAGTCCATTTTGGGACTTGTCTATGGAACATTGATGGTGGCATATCGTTGTGCATAGTCCTATGCATTTTCTTTTTAATAGACAGATTCTTATGGAATTATTATGTTAATCAATACAGCAATTACTCTGCATTTTGTTTTTGTGTAGAATCACATCCAGATCTATGCTATCTATCTTGTAGTTCCACTGCTGTCTTCTAGGTGATGTTATATGTTTTTACTGCTTGTTGAAGTCAAGCGGAAAAAAATTATTTATATCATCTGTAGCAAATTCCTGTGCATGCATCAAGTAGAAATAAATAAGATAAAATAACCCCAAATACTACTAAGAGAAACTGTAGTGCTTGAGAAATTCACTGGGAACTGCAACAGGTACAAATAAACTTCCCAGTCGTGGAAATTATCAGTGGCAGGTAGGCAGACTCCTTTTGGTTATATTTCTTCTATTATTCTTGTACAGACAATTACCATGTCAAAGGACTTAACTAACTGCTTTAAAATGTCATTAATTTTCTTAAATGAAATGTATCAGAGGAAATAGCTCCCGTGCTTAATTTCAGAAGCTTGGATAATATACTGTGGACCTATCTTGGGACAAGCAGTCCTCTAACATTTTGTTTGCCCTTGAGATTTAGAAGGAATCATATCTATAGTACTCATAATAAGTAGCAATTTAACAAAGTTCAAATTAGATGTGAACAAATGGATTAACAAGCACCTCATTAAAATTTTAATTTCCATTTCATTTATCACTTTTAATAGAATCAACTCTGTTTCAGGGTGGGGGAGGATTAATTTCCAAGTATAACGTTAATTTCACTTGTTTTTATCAATAGCTCGAATTTTTTCTATAATCTGTACTTTGTGTAATTTTGAAATATCTGACCTGCACATAAAACTAATACATGTTTAAAGAATAAAGAAAATCCAGATTTATATAGTGGATATTTTTAAACTACTGGACTTTACATTACTGTTGTCTGTGGTATTTTCCTCCAAATACTAGTGTGAACTTGTAATGATTTTAAGAAGAATAAATGAATTTAAAATAAGCAGATACTAGAAAGTTATTTAAATAATTCCACTGAAAAATCATTGTAAATATTTCAGAAGTAAATTCCGACTTTTAAACTTTACATCCAGATTCTAACTTCAAAGCAATATTTTAAAGTACTGTGAGTTCCTTGGATAGTATATATCATAAACATGTACAGAATTTTCATAATTTAATGTTGTCTGTCAAAGAAATCTATTCTGCAGCTCCAACATGAATATAACCATTACTGAAGAATGATTTTATGTAAAAATGCACATCTTAAAAATGTGTTTTATTTTCAAGGGAAAATAAAATAAATTATAGGAGTATAAAAATTTTATCTTGTGTTGGTTCATCTGTACTTTGAAGTTACTCTGTTCAGTCATGGTGGGTTCCAGGTGTCAGGTGCCAGTTTTTTTAGTTAGAGAGGTTATTCTACAGACATGTTATTCCCCAGATATTCACTTCATACTTTTTTCACTTTGCACTGACATGTATTATACTGAGAGAAACAGAGTAATTGTTTAGGGTCTTTTTCTATGTAGCACTAGTATGAAGGCACAATTTTTAAGTCTTTATCAAATAATTTAGAGAAAGATCTGAATCACTTTAAATTTTTACATAGCATATGGGAAAGCAAAAAATTTTCACTGTAATTGCAGGATGAGTGCTTGAGAGAAAATAGAACAATAGAAACAGTCTTTCAGGCACTTGCAGCACATGTTTTGGGCAAGGAAGAAAAATAATATGGACTAACAAACATTTGAAAAAGAATCCAAAACAGGGAAGTATGTTGTCTGTTTAAGACAGAGAAATATATGTTAGGCTTCTTGAGTCTATCCAGTACTTGAAGGGGTCCTGCAGGAAAGTTGGGGAGGTACTTTTTACAAGGGCATGTACCAATAGGACAGGGAGTAATAGTTTTAAGCTGGAAGAAGGTAGATTTAGGTTAGATGTTAGGAAGACGTTCTTCACAGTGAAGGTGGTGAGACAATGAAACAGGTTTGAGCAACCTGGTCTAGTGGGAGGTGGCCCTGCCCATGCAAGGGGGCTGCCACTAGATCTTTAAGGTCCCTTCCAACCTCAACCATTCTATGATTCTGTGTTCTGATTTGGTATCTGAAAAATAAAGAAAGATTAAAGATAAAAAATTTTCATATATGCATGTGGTAGTGCTCTGGGGTTGCTGCCAACAGTGGCTGACTACTTTTTTCAGGGCAAGCTGTATCAGCATGTTTATGAGGACAAAATGTCTGGATGTAAGTGCTGTATTAGTTCAGATTAAATATGTTTTAGGGCCTCAGTTGTTCCACTGCTTTAACAGCTTGACTTTCTTTTCTGATGAATTCTTTTATGGGTTTGAAATTCTGTTTGGCAAAAGAGTAAGTAGAATCCATTCTTTTTCTCAAAGCTTCTTTTTGTTCTTGAAATTTTGTTTTGTCTCAACACAAGTTTATGTTCTGTGTAACAATATCTCTGGTATAAAGATGTCTAATTTCATGTACCTTGATATCACCCAAGGTCCACAAATTCATTTATGTCATAGACATGCAGAGCTAATTTATAATAGATGCCATTTTGTAAATCATACCTTGATGTACTATTTTATTAAGTAATGTTTTGACAGCTTCTAATCAAACTTTTCTTTCTAACTTCTTGGAGACAAAAGAATATGCCAAGGCACTAAAGGGTACTTTGAGTTATTAAGGTAAATTAATTCTATTAATTGCTGTGGAGGTAGAAGAATGGAGTACAACTAAGGTTAATAAAGGTAATTCAGATATTTTACTTATATGTATATATACTTTCTGTGTCTGTCAGGATTTACATTTCCCACAGTACTTGTTTAGTATGGATTTCAGTAGGGGACTGAATCTAGCTGGAGACCAAGCATATAGCTGGAAAAATACAAGTAACTTTTTGCTTCTTTTCCAGAAGCTACAGTTTTTTGAGAAGATGTCTTAAAAAAAACCCAAACTGTTAAAATAATTTTGGCTGTGTATTTTCAAAAAAACCAGTGTTGTCTTTCTGCCATTAAAAATCTCATGGAAAAAATCTTTTAAGGAAGTATCTGTCCTTTACAAAAAGGCAAATACGGTGAATAAGCATTTCTGTTCTGTGAAGTACTAATACATAAGATGATGATGAAACATTGTCATCAAAGGAAGTCTCCAACACTGACAGATACTTTTTAACATCCTCATGATTGAAAGACTCAGAGCACTTTTCTTTTTGTGTCTTTTTAGTGTCTCAATCAAAATGTCTGAGGTACACAGCTGAGTGCTTACAGAAGTCTAACTAGTCTCTGGGGGCCTATGATAGCTTGCATATTTGTGATGTTATTTGACGGATTATACATTAGGCCATTTCAAACATTGTTCATGTCAATAGACAATCTAAAACCATAGTGCAAAGTGGTTTTTAAGCAAAATTCTAGTGCAAAGATTTCCTCCTTCTTAAGTGAATGAATGGCAATAATATTTACATAGAAAGGCTCCTCTGGTGCCTGTTATGACTTAAATCTTTAGATCATGTAGCTCAGTTTCAAACTTGGAGTTTATCATAAAAATTTTTAACAATTCAGGTTAGAAGGGACTTCTAGTGGCCAACTCCCTGCTCAAAACAGAATAGGCTTGTAAGTCAAACTTTACCAAGTCTGAGTTTGAAAACTTCCAGTGATGAAGTTTTCATAACCTATCAGAGCATCCTGTTCTAATGCTTGATTGTCCCCTTGGAAGAAATTTCCCTGTATCTAGTCATAACTTGTTTCAACTTAAATATTCATGGTGAATCATAGTGTATTTGCTCTGACCCCTGACCCATCTAGGTGGCCCTCTGATGAGCATGGTCCAGTTTACCAATAGCTTTCATGTAGTGGGGGAGGTAGCAAAATAGAATGTTCTAGTCTAGATGCCAACTGGCAAGTACTGGGATAAAGTGTGGAAGGTGAGAAGTCACTCCCTTGATCTATTGGCTGTGCTCCACATGGCCTAGGATGGTTCTGACTGCCTTTGCTGCCAGGATATACTGCAGCCTTGTTTCAGCTCACTGTTTGCCAAGACAGGTCTTTTCCAGAAGAGCTTCTCCCCAGACACTTCATTCCCAGCTGTTAAAGGTGCAAAGGTTTCTATCTTTCCCAGCAGTAGGACTTGGCTTTTATCTTTTTTTAGTATCCTACAGTTTGAGTTTGGCCATTTCTCTCACCTGTCCAGGTCCCTCTGACTAGCAGCCCCACCCTCAGGCACATCTCTTCATCCTCCCTGGTTTGGTGTCATCTGCAAATTTGATGAGTCTATTCTAACGCCTTCTCTGGGGCATTGATTGAGGTGTTAAAGTAGAAAGGTCCCAGTACAGACCCTTGTGGTATTCCACTTGTTACTACCCTCCATATAGAGTTTAAGACATTACCACTATGCTCTGAGCCTGACTATCCAGTAAGTTTTTTCATTTGTCTAGTTCTCCATGCATCCAGACTAATATTTTGCTTTGGATAAAGGGACATTATGGGAGACAGTTTTTAATGTTTGATGGTTAATAGTGGGTCCCAGATACATTTAGATGTCCTGGAATGAAGAGCAGTATTGGTATCATTCAGGAATTTTCCATTGTGTTTATCTGGAAGGAAGTCCAGAGCCCAATGGGCAAAATAACAGCAGTTTTTATACAAACGTGTGAAGCCAAACTGATTATGAATTTCATATAAGCTCTTCAGGATGGGTGTATCAGTGCTTGGAGCCATGTGATAGTTTGTTAGAGAAGGTCTTTTGCAACTTGTTACTGGCTAAACTGAAGCTATTTAGGATTTAGTTGCTTGGAGTGGCTCTGCTGCTGCAAAATCTGTATGTCTGTGTTGTTCAAAGCATATCAGTGAACATAACTACAGAAATTAAATAGGAAGTAAATATAGATGATTCTTTGTATATTAATATATTTAAAGCATGGGGAAACTGGTTCAATCTGTAACTTGTGATTTTGTCATTACCTGAGTTCCTGTGACAGTAGTGGTTAAGAGAGCTAAAACCAATGTTCATTTGCTATTACAAATATTTAAACTTCACAGAAGAGTTCATTAAAATTAAAGCTATTCTTTAAAAATTTTACATTATATTACTAATTTGCTGTCTTTCCTTTTATTTCCTATAAAAAAGCAGTCTTCTAATGTCTAGTCTAGCAGCCTGTGACTTAATCATTAGATTTATATTTCCTGTCCACGGAGTGTCGAAAGGTCGGTCGAATCAAAAAACATTGCCTTTGGCCATCCATTATGAGTCATAGACCTCCTTGCCTTTGTTGAAAGCAACTATCAGACTATCTAAGAGGTATTCCTTTCAAAGTTGCAAAGCTTACTTTGTTTCCCTTGTAATCAGTAGAGTAAAAACTCTCAAGAATTTGGAGCTTCTAAGCAATTTGCTAAACCAGCAAGTGGTCTGACTGACCCTAGCCTCCTATTTTGCCAAATCTTTGAAGAAAAGCTGTTTTTAAGAAGACAGTGTCAGGGTAACATGCATACAAATCATGTATTTCTTTAACTATAACTTTAAAGAAAGAATGTTAGTATGTGAAGTGCTTTGTAATGTCAGTCACTCAACCTTATTTGTAATTTCAGTCACTTTACTAGAAATGCAATTTACTAGTAAGTTATTTCCTATACAGTTTTTTCCTGAAATAAAAAAAGTATTTTAAAACAAGGTAACAACAAGGTTTTTTTAAAGATTTTATTAAGAGCTTGATGGCACCCTTTGCTGCCAGTGGTCATTAAGTTACTATTTCAGTTTTAATATGCATACTGCATGTACTCTGAAGTAATATTTAGATTCTTCCTCTATGTATGGTCTCTAAAGAACATTCTGGCAAAGTGCAGAGTTAAATGCTTTTATCTTTGAATACGTGGCTTGTATGCCAATTACCCTAGTGCCTAAGACAAGTTCTGAATGTACTAACTTAAGTACATTGACCCTTGCACTCCAACATTCTGGGCACTTCTGGTTTACAGTCTTAACTGTCTAGGGACCCTATAACAGTTAAAGCAAGCAACATGCCAGCTTTGCAGTGGACTATCATCAGCATCAATAATAGGCACAGAAGTGCTACAGATCAATGGTAAATCTTAAAAACACCTACACAGAATTCCCTGCCCCAGTTCCTTTGCCAAATGCTAAACACTTTGGGTGCTACTCAGTATCCTTTTCTGGTTCAGACTTTCTGTTTTTTTTTCTTTCCTCCAGTTCAGTCATCTCCTTCCAGTGATAAGACCTACTGATAATCTCTCATAAATAAATAAGAAAAACTCCTCAGAAGTCTTCTGTTGTTTACGCAAGGTTTTGTCATGTTATGCTTTGAGAGTAAGATTACTTTTTCTAATGGAATGTCTGACAAATACAGCAACCTCATCTAAGTTTGAAGTTACCCTCCCTTTAAGCATATGGCTAAGACAGATGACCTGAAAATGTCCTTCCCAACATAGGCTGTGAGACAAAATACACTGGAAGTGTATTTCAGACTCTTATTCTGCCAAGTACAAGTGTTCTGTGCTAGCAAACTATGCTTCTCTCATTTAGGTATGCACCATGGGTTTTTTTCTATGAGGGGAAGCCATATGAGGAGTGGCTAAAGGCACTTGGGCTGTTCAGCCTGGAGAAGAGGAGACTGAGGGGAGACCTCATTGCAGCTTACTGCTTCCTCAGTAGGGAAGGAGAAAGAGCAGGTGCTGACCTCTTCTCTCTGGTGAGCAGCGATAGAACCTGAGTTCTAAGTTCTGAGATGTGCTAGGGAAGTTCAGGTTAAATATAAGGGAAAAGTTTTTAACCCAGAGGGTTAAAAGGCTCAGGCTGCTGCCTGAGTTCAAGCAGCATTTGGATGATGCTCTCAGGCACATGGTGTGATTCTTGAGGTGCTCTACACAGGGACAGAAGTTGGACTTGATGATCCTGATGGGTCCCTTTGAAACGGGCAAATCTTATGACATGATTCTTTCTTAGTAATATTTTATGTAGAATACTAAATTAGTACAGTTATCAAAAGGAAATAGCTTTTGGTCAAAGGACTTATCTAAACTCCTCACATTTTTTCCAATTTATCTGTGCTTTGTTAAGTCTCCAAGACCACTAAAACTAGTAGTATTCTTAGAAATAAAACCTCGAGCACTTATATATGAGATGAGAATTAAATCCATCGCATACATTTTCAGATTAACAAATTGTATGACTGGTTTGGGGAAAAATCCTGAAAACTTAATGGCGAGTAGAATTCTGTTATCTTTATATTTTAAGGGCATGCTAGCCCATATTTATGAAACAACATTTAAAACTCCAGGGCCTGTGTTGAAAGGCCAAATGCCTTTACTCTGTAGTCCTTGTAGACTTTTTTGTGTACACATTTGAATTGTCTCACTGGATCATACCTAAATTCTCAGAGAGTGGCCAGTACTCAAGTGCTACAAAAACTATAGTAAAACAAGCATGTTGGGATTCCTTTTTAGGCAACAGTCTCCAGGCACCCAGCAATGTTAATTTAAAGTAAAATTACTGTGTTTTGTAGCCTTAAGCTTTTTGTCTCTGTTTTGGTCATAGAATCATGGAATAACTAATTTTGGAAAGGACCTTAAAGATCATCTAGTTCCAACTAGATCAGGTTTCTCAAGGCCCCTTGCAACCTGAGGCCTTTTCTTATGGAGTAGCTATTTAAACTTACAAGCCTGTATGCATCGGTGACTATTGCCACACTTCCATCATTATGGTGAAAAGAATAGTATTTACTTGTTTTGTATCATTTTGATTATTTCTTTTGAAGATTTCAAATTCTTTTATTATTAGAATATATAAAATATTGCCTGCTATTTTTCTTCTTACTACTCATGACTTTATAGGTCTTCGTTACACATCCCCTGAGTTGGCTCGTTTTCAGGTGGTCATTAAGTTTATCTCTGGTAGTTGTTCTGTACCTTTTCTGCCCTCCATTTGCATTTTTTTAAATTAGCTGCTTCACAATGGAAAGCAGTAGGACCTGAATACAGAGATGGGGATGAATGACTGGTATAAGGACTACCGTATCAATGGATGGAGTCTGTTTAATTCAATGTTCTGCTCTAAAAAGGATCCTTTGGGAGGGGAAAAAAAGATTCAAGTATACTGAAGTTCACTAATTCTGGTCTTGATTATAGCATCTGTTGATGGTCCAATAGGAGATCTGGCCTAGAGGTCTGTGGTTACTGAAATTTCCCTGGTATTTTTATGAGGAGAGTTATTGCTTTTGTTATCCTACATTCCAGTACCAAAGAAAAACAGATTATATACTACCTTTAGTAGTCCTGATTGTTTGTTTCTGAGTTGTACTAGAGTATGTGGAACCTCTTTCACAGTTCATTTTCAGACAGAGCCTCTTTTGGCCCTTCTGCCCCTAAAATGTCCCAGTGCAGTTGTCTTCCTAATGACTTGTACACTGAAGGCACAGGCCTCATTTAACTTCCATGAAACCATTATCAAGGTTTTCAATCAGTCTTAGAGACACCGTGACCAGAGTTCTCGCTCCTGATGTTTTGTAATGAAAATAATTAGCATTAGACTTGATTGCTCAAGGTTCTGAAGATACCTAAGGATTCATTAAGACTGTAAAGATAAGGCATTTTTAAAGTTTACTTTTTAAGAATTTATTTCTATTTTTAAACACAACTTTAATGCTTTATTTTTCTCTCCCCCCTTTTCTTAAAATTGCTTCCTTTGCTTTGCTACTTAGTCAGTCTGACATCCATTTGTTCTCTAGATCAGAGAGAACCAGACTATACTTATCATAGTTTTTTTTTTTTTTTTTTTTTTTTTAATGGTTATGAATCTTGGCTCCAGATCATTCCTATAAATCCTGTAAGAAGAGATTAGTTCAGCATTTGTGGCTACATCCATTTTTTTTTCCAGTGCAGATTTGAACATATACTTAAATTCAGTGTCATTTTCCATTTGTATTTGATGGACTTAGGGAAAGAGGAAGAGAAAAATGGCAGAGTTCAGAGTAAAGAAGAGGAAAGGAAGATCAGAAGGCTAAAAGTGAGAAGAAACATAAAAAATGGAAGTGAAAAGACAGTGGACATACTAAGTGATGAAAAAAATTACATGAAAAATCTGTGGATTAAACAAGATCAATGACATAGTTATTTAAATGTCGAATACAGAATGTATCCTGATAAGTACTAAGAGCATAAGTATGCAAAATTTAAAGTGCTAATGTATATAAGCAAATAAAACCTGAAATCATGAAACACTTAATGACTCAGCTTTAAATCATTTGTCTTCCAGCAGTCTCAAATTTAATGGACCTGAATAGTGGCAGAGGCAGCTTTTGCCTCCTGGTGTCTTTAAGAGCTGTCCTGACTTTTATGGCCTGAAAGTTACATGGTTAGTGTGACTTACTTATATTTTGTATATTTCCTAAGTACAGGGATGCACTAATGTAAGAATTATTATTGAGTTTCTATTAGAAATTTAGTAGGACCACATGCACCTATTTTTTTAATGTTATTTTAGGAAAAAATGAAGTTTTATGCTATTGAGTTTATTTCTTTGAAGTGCTGAATAATTTTGATGATGCCATCAAAGAGTGAAGCCTTGTAAGAAACTTAATCAAAGAATCTTTAAGTTACTGGTGAACACAATGTCTGTCACTCATCACTGACACAGATTGGATGATGTTAAATGTTTTAGTATTTGCTGCTTCTAGAACAAGCAGACTTCAGAATAAATAAGATATTCTTTTTGAATAAAATGCAGTTTTATATTGAAAAGATTTTGCTTCTTGAGTGAAGTTCTAATCTGAGTAGTAGTAAATTCAATTTTTCCTGTATCCATTGAATTTAAACATCTGCTGACTGGGCTGTATGTTTTAATTACATCTTCTATGCTTCTATGCTTCGAAATATTTTAAGAGTTTTATGAAAATTGAGACTAATCCAGGTTCTTATAAAAAATACAACAAATGAATAACTTCCCTTATGCATTTCATAAATATAGAGCAATGTGTGATACATACATGTTATATGTAGGTCTCTAATCATGCATTCATTGAATGTGTTCTATATATATAGGTATATAAATAGAGAGAGAGAAAGGCATATGTGAAGTATTCCAAAGCAATAATTGTAAACTGGAACAGGAGAAGAGTAATTTTGGCACATCAAGGTCTTTTCATTCCTGAGTGTTGTGCACCACATAGATATGATTCTGCTATAGCAAGAAGTATAATTGCTATTATTTTCATTGATATCTTGGATGCTATTGTCAGATACAGAATAGGTAAAGAAGATGACAGAGACCTTAGAAAAATTAAAATAGAATTAATTTTTGCATTAAGTACTGAGACTCTAAGGATAGTAGAATATTTAACTACTTAAAACTCAAGTTGTGAATTTTATTTTAGATAAAAACAGTTTCTACAGTAAGTTAAAATACTCTGGTGGATGCCACTTCCATCTCTTTACACTGCTAATCACCTGGGACAGGGCTGACATCTATTACTACTTTAGTTTTGCATGTGAAATATCACAGACCACAAACAAAGTAGCTCTTGAAGTTCTCCCAGTAGACAAATACTCCTACATCCACTTTGGTACAAATGGAAACCTCATTTCCTTCTTGTAATAGTCCATAATATTTTCTGAGAGTCCATAGACAATGTCCTGTTTGCTTGAACCTTGATTTAATTGCATGGAGTATAAGGACTATTTAGTGAACAATTGTGTTACTGACAGTAAGACTTGAGTGTAGAGCTATGAATCAAGACTCATGAAACAAAAGGAGCTTTATGAAAGGTATTTGGAGTATTAAATCAAAGGAATATCATGAAATAAAAATTAGTATGCCTATGCAAATGACCTAGCTATGACTTCATAATTTGCAATGGTATTCAGTTTGGCAGTGTTTACACTTGTTAATGACTTCCTTTATGAGTGATAATTGATCTTGCTCATTATCATATTAAATCCTTGATCATATGTCATTAGTTGGGAATGTAATAAATGGTCTGTTTGATTTTTAGTGTAATGAACTAATTAGACTAATTAAAATCAATATGTGTGCCAATATTAGACTTTGAATCCAAATGCTGCTGCTGTCTGCTGGCTAAAAATCAGCAACTCAGTAAAAAAGTGGCCTAATGCTGATTTATGAGCACTTGATGAACGTGAGGTAGAATAAATTGCTTGTAGTGGTAGAAACAGCATTAGTGAAGTGCAAGATACTAAGTGCATTGTAAGGTCAGCAGTAAGGGCATACTTACATGTGTAGTTATGTGGCACCTTTAAACCCTCCTAGTTGATTAGATCATTCTTCAGAAATTATTCAGCTTAAATTTTCTAAAGTGCATTAATCTATATTTATAAATACTGTATTCTATATATGTGTCTCGATGCATACACAATTTATTGCTCTCTGTGTTTATGTATTTTAGCACTTTCTAAGTTTCACATTTTATACAGTATTTTTATGTCTGTAGTAATCTGGGAATACACCAAATAGGTTGCACTTTCAAATTTAGTGGTATACTGATACTACAATGTGTTATCACACCATGGTATCCATTCACTTTTATGTTTATGAGGAATTGTGTTTATAAGTCCTAAGGGAAAGAGAAACGCATCCTTTAATTCTGTAATGACCTTTTGGAGAAGAAGGAACTGGCTACTGGGAAGGAAATGGGAATATTATTGCAGAATTCAGGATCTTGTTAGTATAAGCAGCAAATGATTAGTGGAAAGCCTTTTGGCTCCAAGAAGATACTAGAAAAAATGTGAGGAGATGGGGAGAAGTATGCCACATTGTTATTTTCAACAAAAACACAGCTTAGAGAAATTTTTTTCATGTTAAAGTATTAAATATACATTAATGTTTCTGAACATCCATATTTTTAAAAGGTCTCCCTAGATACCTCAAAGGTTTTTTGTGGAGTGTATGATAATGTGAAAATGAAGTCTAATACATCTACTAGTGGTAAGTCTTGGACAGATCAGAGCTTTATTTTTCTAGTCTTCCACTATTGATTTTGCAGTAATCGTATGCTTATGTTGTCACTGAGAAAGCTCAAAGGCTACTTGGGTTTTTCCTTTGTTTTTGTTTTTGGTTTTGCTTTTTGATTGGTTTGGGGTGTTTTGTTTGCTTGCTTGTTTGGTATTTTCAACTTTGTTTTGATTTTGGAGGGACACAGACATTCAGGATTAGTGGGTTCCCCAACTTTTCCTTCCCTCCCTCTGCTGCCACGCACTTACATGCACAATGTGGTGTTGAAGAGAATACAAAAGGGCAGAGGAGAATTTTGTAAATTATTTTTCATACCCTGAGGATATGACTTAAATCACAAAGTTGTAAGTGTCCCAAGCAGAAAAGCAGAAAAATTATGCACACCTATTTTTTATGTAAATAATGCTAGTTACAAAAAGAAATTTTAATGTAAGTAAATGAAAGGAAACTGAGCACAGATTTTTATGGCTCCCAGGTCTAAAGTTAATCCCTGAGATCACATGGCTTTTGAGGAAGTACCTCTTCCATTTAAGTCACTGAAAATATGGGTGTTCAGACATCCTAAATTTCAGGCTTTGTAGGAATAATCCCTTAATCATCTGACCTAATTTTGACAATGAATATTTTAAAATAGTGGTAACTTATTAATAAGGATTTCAGAAAGGCATGATTTGAATTAGGTGTCAACTCTAACTTAAACAAGTACTTGAAGCAAATCTACAGCATTAATGTAGACTTAAATTGATAGTAGCCATTGAAATTTCATTTTTTTTCTTGAGCTTATAGATACAAGAGAAGAACTAATGTTCAGAATATGTACTCAGGTACTGCACAGTGGGAATAAAACCTCTTAAAATGGTCTACCATTTTAATGGTTGCTTTTAGTGGTTTTATTTGGGACACTTAAAGCTTGGAAATAATTCTTGAAGTGTTTTTCACTAGATAATTAGTAATTGTCAGATTCAGTAATTATTAATAGGAAAAGCTTAACTGATTTTCATTGCCCACGGTATTTAAAATTTTAGTCTTTGGATGAGATCTGAAAGGAAGCTTGAAAAGTATGTGAGATAATCTAAATATGACAAAAGATGTATTGATCAGAAACTTCATTACGGTAAGAACAGTGTATAGTTCTCAGATACAGTGAAGATATATTGCAACAACAGACTATACTTTGGGGAGTATATGCAGCTTGAATGCAAGAGAAAATACTTTGTTTTGTGCTTGAAGCAGTATACCCCAAGAACACAAATGAGATCCTTTATGTCTGAGATGCATTCAGTATGCATATTATCAGCCCTCTGATCCAAAGCACATAACCAATGTCCTTGATTCATATAAATGTACTGAATGCCCTGAGGAGCTGTGTGGGTTTGAAACATCTGACAGTTGTTTGCGGGGTGGCACAAGTTCAAGTACCTTTCTTAGCAGCAAGGGCGGGGAGAGACACTTCTGCTAGGGTTTTCAAATCAATTTTTCATCCTTCATTTACCAAAGTTGAGAAATCAACTTGTTTAAAATGGGGGAGGGTCTCTCCATTAGTATGGTAAGTGCTCCACCATGTCTTTCTTCTTGTATGAGAGGAACAGAATAAAAAGAAACCTTATGTACATTTCAGTTGAATCTTGGCCCAACAGAAGGCAACTGAAATTTAACCCTTGACTTAAGTTTTACTAGACTGGCTATTAGCCAAGATGTATGTATGCTACTGCATCGTTGCATTGTTTGTTATTACAAGTTTAAGGTCTAATTTTGAATTTTTCTTTAAGTAATTTGGTAGGAGAGAGGCTACTATCTTTGATGTTATTTTCTTTGGTTTTACCTGTGATAAAAAGAAAAGTTTCTGTTAATTAAAAAAAATAAATCAGTGTTACTTTAATTCCTTCTTTCTTTTACTAGTATTTCTCCTGCTCTGTAAAATCTTTCACTAACCTAGATCTTGAACCTTCAGTGTGGGCATTTATCTAGACATACAAATTTCAGCATTCTTTTTATTTTATGTGCATGGTATATTTTACCCTATTTTACCCTTTCACAATACCCCCCTTACTGGATAAACGAGGGATTTGCATGGTTTGGATAAAAAGGATGGGAAGAAAGGATAAGAGCTGTATCAAAATGAATCAGTGCTTCTCCCTCCTTTATTGGCGGAGCTACATGGGAAATTACTGTTCAAAGGGGTAAAGAAGGAGGGCTTATTGGTCCTGACTCCTGGGTACTAACTCATATGGCTTTTGAAACCATACAATTCAGCAGTGACTGAATTAGCTGCTGTTACTTAGGGCATAAGAGTAGACAGGAATAAAAATAAAGAAAAGCCAAATGCCCAAGGGAACAGCCGCAAGATTATTTGTTTGGTTTCTTCTTTTTCCTTTGAGGAGGAAAGAGCCTTGTTATGCAGCCAGATTTTTCAGTTTCACGGAGCTAGGGAAACCAAAGCTATCATGTACAGAGGTTTTTTATGCTTTGTCTTGACTCAGAGGTGTTGACTGTGGAGCACCTTAGCCAGTGAGTTTCTGTGCTGCCTAACAGCTCTCAACCAGATCTAAGTGTTATTTAGCCAGATGAACCATGACTGCAGGCCTGCTACTTGCTGATAGACCCTGAATTTTAGAAAAGACCTTTCAGTCCATTAACTTGGTCTTTGTCCAGCTTGCCTCATAAAAAGACAAGGGATTCTAGTATTTCCTGGGTTGTAGAAAACATTGCATTTGGGAACATACTCTCATTAAAAAGAAAGTTGTAGCCTGACACTTTAGTCAGCATCACACATCTGTGCCATTGCTGTGTGTTTCAAGCAGTGAGAAGTCTTCACTGTTTGTCTATTATATGTTGTCTGAATTCTACTTCTCTGGATTAGTTTGCTACCTAAGAAAGTCTTAGAAGTACTTCAAAACATTCCTTCAGTTCTATAACAATTTGTATCAAGACCTAATTTAATCTAATCTTCTGTTATGCCACCTTTGTATAAACCTTCTGAAATTCCTCAGATTTTTTTGGTAGTCTTCATCCAGTCTGGAATTTGGAGCTAGCTAGTGCCTGTATTGGTCTTTTGATTCAGTTCTGACAGAAAAAGCAACTTCCTTGTAGCATTTAAAATACTACTTGCTGATGTTAAAGAAAAGAAGACACCAAACAAACAAAAAGAAACTTTTTATATCCACTGCTGATTCACTCTTGTCCTAGGGAACAGCTGAGGTCCCACTGGTGCAGATTGCCCTGTGGTTGCAGGTTTAATTCCAGCATGCTCTGGAACTGGTGATCCACAGTGCATGTTACAAGAAGCAAACCATAATGGTGCTCAGCCGCATACTACTGTAGCTCAGGAGGCATGCCTAGTCCCCCCTCTTGCCTGCTACAGGCATGATAATGTAAATACACCTTAAAAGGGAGCTATACCCTCTGCAGACCTATAATGACAATCTGGATTTTTTTTTTTTTTTTAATTAACAAAGTCTTTCTGCTGCTACTGGTGTTTCTGCTCCTTAGCAAATTATGACAGAGAGGCAGGATGGAAAGATTTTACCCAGATGAATTATTTCAGATGATGTAGTTTGAAGGAGAAGTTGTGCCTTTAAAGAGCTACCACTTCTGTAGACCTTCAGTTCATGGTCCTCAGCTCCCTCTGAGTTTCAGGAGGAGTCACAAATCAGGGGACTGTCCTTGCAGTGGAGGGATTTAGGGAAAGGGAAATTATAACCTTATAAAGGGACTAATAAGTCCTACATATCTGCAATAACTATAGTTGGCATACATTCTCTGCTTTAAAGTCTGCTGAAATCAGTTGCACATATTTTGGCACAAGGTTATGAAGACTGAGCTGCTTGTTTCTGTGGAGCATGGCAGTACGAGATTTCTGCTAATCGTCTGTCAGTCTGAGATGGATTCACTGCAAGTCTTCTGGTTACAGAGATCTCCAGTGCTCTCCTGCAGATCTGCTACTACCTCTCTCTTCACTGGTTTACTCAAAGCCATCCTTAAATGCACAGGGGGCCATAGCCAACTTTCATAGCTCTATATAATACCTGTCATATGGTCTTACAATTATATCATTTATAGAAGTCGAGCATTATGTATTTGTCAGTAGGTATTGTGGCTGTTGCTGCAGGCTGCACATGATGCATGGTACTGAGTACCACTTGCCCAGACAGCATAGTCCAGGACCTCACAGGCTTTCAGCTTTGTCCTGCACTAGTGCGGGGTCATAGAGGAGTAGCAGCCCTGCAGAGAGCCCAGGCTTGCAGGCAGGCTGGCAACTGAGTCAGTCCCAACACTGAGGTCATCTGAGAATTACTGCTACTTTGCTAACAAAAGCTGTATTGGGAAGCTGCCAGACTTTGGTCTGGATTTTTTTGGAGTATGGCTGGCTACTCTTGTGTCTAGCAGAACTGCATCACATGTTTAGGGTTAAATTCATTACTGAAAGTATTTGGGAATTCTGAGAGAATTTGTATACTCTGTGGCTTCTGGGACTTTGTCTTGGTTGCTTCATAGCACATAATGATAAAAAAGTTCAGTCAGATTGACATAGATAGGAAAAATTTTGAAAATTGCCTTGGAGCAATTGACCTGGAGAAATCTGGAGAACTTGGTTCACATTTTTCAATTTTTTTTCAAGAAAGACTTTCATGCTCCAGTGTGCAGATGTCCACCATAACACTTTCTTACACAATGTATCCTCACATAACTTTATGTAAAATAGACTCTGAATTGAAAAAAAAAAATTAAAAAAACACAGATTTTTTTTTTTTTTCCTGTTTCTCTTTACAGTTCTGCAAAATTAGCTTGGAGAGTGGTTTCATGTTTATTGACTTTCGGTATCGTTTTTAATTTGCATCTTGCTGGTTGATGGCTCCACTTGATGGGTACAGTATGACAACAGGTAATAGATACAATAACAGTAAAACAGTCATCATTACTGCTGGGACTAGAAACCCCCATCATTGCTTTTTTTAGCTTTCCTCAGCTGGAAAGTTTTGACATCTGCTGGTTTGGGACATAGCAGAACAGCTGTCAGCAGTGGGGTAGCTGCTTTCAGCAGCAGTTGGCGGGATGGCAGGGTGCCAGCTTGTACCATCTGTGCGCCTGACATTTCATTCTAATTAACAGTAGGGTTAATTGTTCTGGCAGGCTCAAATGTAGTGTCTAACATTACCCAAGGGAAACATGTACAAGTGCAGGAGTGGCAGGGAGCTGGGGACAGCGTTGCTAACAAACCTATTGAGGGAGAATGGTTAACAACTACTGATGATTTTACTAGCTGGCCACATGCAATAAGGCTGTGGTATTTTTTTATTCTGATGAATTATGCCAAGCCTGTAATGATGTAGAAGAAATCAAGCTTTGAAAGGCTGAGACTGCTGCCTTGGGGCAATTGAGAGGGAACAATTTGCATGTTATTACTGCATATTCATACCTAATTGTGTTAGGCTTTGCTAATAGAGCAGAATGACAGTATGAAAAATCGAGCAACTGCTTTATAGCCAACAAAGCTAGTGTTTTTTCCCTACACTATGAGTGCTGAATGATCATTTAGACACTTAGTTGTTCAATATGACAAGTCTGCCATTTGTTAGCTTGACATATAGTAATTTATAAAGGAGTATTCTAATTTTACTTTTAGTTTATTCTCATTTTATACAGTACTCATGGTAGCAATTTGAATGGGGTTATTCATAGCTATTGTGAGTAGTTGTGATTCAAATAAAACTATTTTGTATGAAGCATTTCTATTGTTTTATGATGTATTAATTTTAATGTTTAAATAGCTTTTTCAGTTGTTAATATAACATAAATGAGAAGTTGATGAGAAATCTCTATTACAATCATGTTGCTACATACTGATTTAGCTAATGTTTTTACATTCCCACTAAAACCCCTATTTCTAGAGTGCTGGAGTTGCAAGTTGGTTTAAGAAGTCAATACCATACCAGGTCTATAGATTCTAAATGTAAAAATAATTATATAGTCAGTTTAGAGTGATTGACAATCCACATTATAGGCATAAATACCTCAAAACATCAAATAGAATGCATTTTTGTCATATATATATATTTATGCAACAGTACAAAAATAGACCTACGCCTTCAGGCTAATTATACTTGAGTTTCAGTAAGTTATTAATGTTAAATTTGTAAGTTACTAATGTACACTCTTTTAAATTTAGAGATTCTAGGGTTTTTTATTCCCTTCTTTCATACTGTTCCATAGACATGACTAAGACTTTAAACAATATTACCATAGATCGCATACATTAAAATCTTAGTGGTCTCTGGAAATCTTGAAATTAAGTAGCTTAATTGTTCCAAGTAATGAAAATGTGGATAGTGATTACAGGCATGATATAAAACTCATTAATGAAGATTTCAATTTTTTCTTAAGTAATTCTGAAATCTAAATTATTTGAACATGTAGCAGGCCTAAATTGCATGGTAAACTGATGGAAAATATTCTCAGAGGGAAGTACCCTTAAAAAATTAAAAGAAATCTTTTAATACTGGGTGAAATTTCCTATTAAAAAGCTTCTCTTAATTACTTGGTATTTATTGACTGATTTATGAATCAGGTTATACAAATGTAATACTTTTTAATGGAGGACAACTGAAGTGTGGGTAGTTTATACTTGGTTTTCTATCTAGTCAGTAAAAAATATTGTACTCCATCTTTTCTTTTTTATATATATACAAAGTATTTCCAACATACAATGAATATTATGGTTTATGCAAGCTGTTTAAGTAATGCAAACTGTGCAAGTGAATATTATCTTCCATTAGACCATGACATAATTGAAGTGCATACTATATGGTCACAATCTAAAACTGTGGTTATTGGTCAGTTGTTTTTTTTTTTGTAACTTTAGATGTAGAACCTCACTGCTAAAACTAATTTTTATTTCTTTTGTGAGGAGATACTGGTTTATAAAGAAATCTGATGAAAACTTGAATACTGGTGTTGAGCCTCTGAGAAAATTGCAGCAAGGGACACTGCTGCAGTAGGAGTGGCCTTAACAAAGTCTCATGTGAAAAAGACATTTCACTAGAAAGATTAATACTTTTTACCCTTTAAATAAGGCAAATTAACTTAATGCTTTATTTCCTTTCAAAACCAAAAAGACTCAACTGGTTATATTTACCTGAATATTACAAAGAATGTCATTGAATATATATGAACATCTTTAACAAATCAACATTCTGAAAATGCCTAGAGCTAATGTAATTTATTATGCATGGAAGAAGATGCTAACTATATTGGCCTTCAGCAGAAAATAATAAAATGGTTTGATTAGGTTTAATTTAATTATTGTTGTAAGTGAAAATCCTCTATTCCTGCCTTCGCTGTCCTTCAAAGAATTCCTCATGGAAGAAAAGCAGTAAAAAATCCACTTACCGTATTGCAAAAAGGCATGTCAGTCAAGGCCATTATGAGGTCTTGTCCACTCATTTTCCTTGGCCTTTTTTTTTTTTTTTTTAACTGTAACAGCTGAGCTTCCATTCTTTGTCATCTGTACTTTCAGTATATATGTAATCTGCCAAGACTTAAAAGACTGAAAAGACAAAACAACAGAATGCAATTAGTATTATGGTAATATATGTTCCTGTTTCAGGATTTACCAAAGATTCTTCATGGATGTTATTGTTGATTTGTAATCTGGATTTATTGGACTCCTTCTTATTCCTTCCTGGAGGTAGATTAGCTCTCTGTTATGTTCCCTATATCAAATTCCAAATCTCATAATTTTTGTTGGGTTTTTTATTTGTCATTAATTTCTCTACAAGGAAGCATTTCTAGCCAATACACTTATTATTACTTCTTTTTCTTGATATCTGTTAATATAATATGTTGCACTTTTAAATATTTGGGTAATCCACATGCACAACTCTACATGGGTTCCTATTGGAACAATTTTTTTTCTCTCAGTACGTAACTTTTCTTTTCACAGTGTGTGTTTTTATCATTTAATCAGGCTTCTATCATATACTATTTTTTCTCATGAAGAAGATCCATGTCTGAATTTAAGTAATTTAGCTTTTTTTTTTTTTTTAATATGAGAATCATGTCAACATTTTCATAAAATGTATTTCCTTTTATTTTGTGTCACCATTGCACAGCTGTAGAAAGTATTTGAGGCCTTATATTCTCAAGATTTTTTTTGTGGATTAATACAGACTGTTCTTTCTGAAAGGTAGAAAGAAGAAGATTACACTGAACTGAATCTTACATGAAGATGACTGTGAAATCTGGGTAGCCAATATTTAGAGTTAGTAGCTCTTACAAGGTGAGTCTTGGTTTCTACACCACTTCTATGCCACAGTCAAGCTTTTCTCAGGGGTGACTAATAATAGGACAAGGGGCAATGGTTATAAACTGGAGCATAGGCAGTTCTGTATAAATATTAGGAAGAATTTTTTCACTGTGAGGGTGACAGGGTGTTGGAACAGGTTGCGCAGGGAGATTGTGGAGTCTCCTTCCCTGGAGACATTCAAAGCCCACCTTGATATGTTCCTGTGGTCCCTGCTATTGGTGACCCTGCATTGGCAGGGGGGGTTGGATTAGATTATCTTTCAAGGTCCCTTCCACCCCCTAACTTTCTGTGACTTCTATGATTTCCTTTGGAAATTTCTTTCATCTTACTTTGCAGTGTATATTCACATCTATTCACATATATTCACATATATAGTTCATTTATTTGTGAAGAATACTGGTAAGCAAGCAGCAGACAGAAGAAGTCAGATAACCATTGTTTACATACAGTTTCATTTACATATCCTGATCTTTATCTTTTCTTTATTTTTCATTTTTCTTTTTGTTTCTCCTACATACTATCTTTCAAGAATATATTTCATGCTGTGCTGATTTCTAGATGTTTCTGTGCTTATTTCTAGGTACTAATTTACGTTGTAAATTTTTGAACTGTGAAAGAAGATAAAAACTTGTCTTTATGCTTGCTTTGATTGACAAGACCTTTCGGTTTTGAGGCATTTTTGCTATTCTGATTAGTAGTGGGTGTAAAAATAAAACTGTCTCTAAGAGATTTTGTTGTGCGTGATGATGGAGGGGGAACATAACAAATACCATTGACTGATAGTTTTTCTATCTCAAATTTTCCTTATGTGGAAGTACAGATAAATCTTTTCATGCTGCCACAGCAACAGTACTGCACTATGGAAAAATCCTTTACTTTGTGGGTGAGGTTGATACAATTTTGACAGATGTGAGTGCTTGGCATATTCATCTTTAATTACCATCTCAAATTGTTTCAAATTTTTTTGAAACAAGGAAGAGTAAAAGCAAGCCTCAAGAAACAATAAAAATTTGGTTTGGCTGAAGCTTACTGCAACAGAGTTATATTGATTTTGGCTATTTCTGTTCCTTATATTTAGTTGCTCTGAACATGATTTTTGTTATTTAATATCAATAATTGTATTATGTTATAGTTGGATGGTATATTTTGAATTACTATTTCCCATACTAGAGAATTTTGGATTTTACTATAAACTGGAAGAATGTTTATTATTAGCTTGATGCCAACTATATTTTTTTAGTAAGTATTCATGCTTCAAGGAACATGATACTAAACTCTGAATTTAAAACCTGTTTCTAACTTGTAGGGATTTAAAAACTCTACTATAATGGAATTACAGCATGTTTGAGCTGCCTTGTCAATGAGCACCACTGAGAATGGGCTCCATTTTCTTAATATTCTTTATTCCCTCTATCACATATTTATACGTATCTCTCACCCCGGAGAGGGAAGGCTCCAGGGGGACCTTATAGTGTCCTTCCAGTACCTGAAGGGGGCCTACAGGAAAGCTTCAAGGGCATGGAGTAATAAAACCAGGGGGGTTGATTTTAAGCTAAAAAGGAGTAGGTTTTGATTAGATATGAGAAAGAAATCCTTTAGTGTGAGGATAGTGATACTGGAACAGGTTACCTAGAGGAGGTGTGGATGCTCCTGGAATTGTTCAAAGACAGGTTGAATGGGGCTTTGAGCAACTTGATCTAGTTGGAGGTGTCTCTACCCATGCAGAGAGGGCTGGAACTAGGTAATCTTAAAGGTGCCATCCCACCCAAACCATTCTAATATTCTATAATAATACCCACCTGAACATTCTCCCTGACAATGTCCAGGTAGTTGCTGAGTAGTGAGTGCTCTCAACCTCTCCACACAGATGAGATGCTCCAGTCCCTTAATTACTCTTTCTGGCTCATCACTGGACTCACTTCAGTATGTCCATGCTTCTCTTATACCCAGAAGAATCATTTCTTGTCTTCACTGTAGGCAGGTGTCATTCAGCTGCTGCTATAGCAATCTCTGCATCAGATAAATACAGTTCCTGGTACTCTTAGAGTTTTCTCCAAGTGCTTCCAGAATGTAGTTTAGTCTTCATTTGAGAATTTCCAGGGGCTTTGTCACAGTCTTAGGTTAATAGATGTTAAATTGAAGCCAAAGCATAGGCAAAATGGTAAATTGTAGACCTGAGTATGAATGATCAATAAAACAAGCTGTCAGAAGTTAAATAGCTGCAGTAAAGCTACAATATATAAAATCTAAGAATATGAATTTACAATTATATTTTCTCCTGTGCATTATGCTAAATAGGATTGGGAGACCTGGTATGAAGTGTTTGAAAATAAGCTCAGTTTACATGTGAAAGCAGGAGTTTTCTTTGGAGTTCCTAAGGTAATTGTTAAAAACTTTGAAAAAAATTTTCTTTGTGGAAGGTTAATTGCAGGAATAGTGTTAAAGCAGTGGCCTTTTATATATGGCTAATTGGAATCTTTATTTCAAAATTTATTTCATATTTTTTCTTAACATGGAAAACAGCTATACATTCCCAGGATAAAATTTTTTTAATTATTTATTTGTAATTTTTTTTTAGGGAACTGCAATTAATATTTTACATTCCTTTTTTGTGAGTCCCAGAAAACTGAAGGTTTTCTATTGTACCCATATTAAGTAGGTACTTTTAAGCAGGTACTTTTGCATGTAAGAACTTAAAATCTACATAGATAACACAGATAAAGTGTGGAGAATGAGACAGAAAATTAAAGAATGATGACCCATCTGTGACGTATTGGATCTATAAAAAGTGTATGGCTATTTTTGCACTGCTAGATAAAGGGTGTCTCATCCTGCCTGGGTTACACCTCATCCTGACCTTATTGTTACACCTGCTATATCCTGGTATCATCCTGGTACTTCAACTACAGAAAAAAATAGATGTGCAGCTTTTCCAAAGCTCCTATAAATGGCTGCACACATTATTCACAAAGAACAAGTTTTGCAAAAGAAGAGGTCTGGCTTCCTTCTGGCTACAAATGCCCACATCTGGAATAAATCTAACTTAAATCATAAGAATCAATCTGTGCTTCTCACATATCTCTTTGCATGTCATGGCTAGGCCAAAATTTGACTGAGCCCATTGTCTTGCTTTCTTCTAATACGTGTGGGGAAAATTATTTGACATGTTTCTGTGAGCACTGAATATTTTCCAAAGAACTTGGTAAAGTTTAAGACTGTTTTTTAACCTCTGTATGAATGTAAGAGAGACGTTTTTAAAATACTGGTAAAACTTTTAAGGGAATTTTAAAATGCTTTCTTATTCATACCCAAAGCACAGAATTGTAGCATTTTTCTTGCAATCTGATTATTCATAACTGGTCATGGCTTCATTATTTTTTTTGACATATATATTTTAACAAAAATAGGCATAACATAGCTTTGCTTGCATTGGCATTATGTAAATTACATCTCTTTAAAGACATTTTGGCCAGTGTAGATTTAATATTAAAAGGATTTAGCCATCTTTTTTTTTTAATTATTTTTTTTATTCGTAGATCTCTTTATAATTGATTAATGTTCATTTGGATGAATAATTTATAACTCGTATAGTCCCTGGCTTATTAATTGTTTAATTTCAGAGAAAGTAACTGAGTACTAAGGAGAAGCAAGTTGTCATTCAGAGGAACACATTAAATTTAAATATTCCATTGATGCATAGAGTAGAAGTCAAAGTACTTCATATGTGCTTCTTGAATCTAGCACTGTACTTGTAAAGAAGAAATAATGATAATGAAAATTAAAGGGTATTAGGGCTTTTTAGATAGAAAAGGCACTTGATAGTATATGATTTGGGAAATTTTATGATCCTGTGATAGTTTTGTCTTTCTTTATATGTCTTTTTTGCATTGTTGCTTTTCTCTGTGTCAGGCCAGGCAGAAATATGAGCAAATTAAATAAACAGTACCCACACATAATAATAATCAAGATTAAATATGGAAATTATTAAATGACAAAAATAACCTCAAATTTTAGATAAGCCTTTGCCTTTCGCAATTGAAATTAATCTTGAGATACGTTGAGATCAAAGTAACGGAATCACAGTGAACAGTGATCTTTTGATGAGGATATGCAGTAATTCTGCTTCACTTAAGAGCCAATGACATTCTCTAGACAGGTCTTAATTTTCATTTTCAGGAAGTTCCTTCTCCTTATAGAGAGGTGGCTAGTGCTGTTTAACACTTGGCTAAGTGTTGTATTCAATTCATGCAGATGACATATTTTTAAGTTTTTATTTTAGGAATTTTTAATATTAACAATAAAATATTTTTATATTGAAGCTTGTATATATGACATAGCTAACTTGTACCTGTGCAGTGTGCTGTTTATAGAAGGGCAATAAAAGAACAAAATTATTCCAGTAATCTTATGTCTTAGTTTTCTGTTGTAGTTATTTTGCTCTTCCTTGAAACAACAGAAATACTATTTTTTTATTAGGATTGAGGAGGAAGTAAAAATGAAAGTAAAAAATCCTGCAGCTGAATTTCTTTGATTTGATCTTGACATTTAAAAATTGGGAAGTTTTTTTATCTTATCGAGGTTATAATATATCATCAAAAAATAGGTAAGGATATGTCATCTCCCTCTGCCAAAGAAAAAAAGTTGTTAAGATGCATATATCCTTTCTTCTTCTATGCTTAGATCTGATAGCATGTTCTGTAAACAGACAAAATAATTCCAAAAGGTTTTACATTTTCCACATTTGCAGAGCAGAAAGACATTGGGAAAGAAATATTCGTCACTACGTTACAGCTGTGACAGAAAAAATAGAATACCTTGCATGTTTGCTCTCTTTACTTTTCTCCCACCCTTACGAGCACTGCAGGAATCTCTCCTTTACAGCAAAGAAAATGGATTGAGAAGGCAAACCCTTTTGTGTTACTTATGGTCTCAAACAGCAGGAGGTCTCCATACGTTATGACTCCTGAAGGCCTGGTAAGTTCTGAGTCTATTACTAGACAGCTGCCCAACTTCTTTTTCTGAGAAACATCAGGTGTATACAATGGCTGCACTAACAGGTATGATTGGTTCTTGGCAGTCATCTTTCATAGCTCTCTCTACGAAGAACAGGAACCGGTTCTCAATAAACCCTTACAGAGCAAGGTTCCCATAGGTCCCAGCAGCATCTCTTTAAGAAGCACACCAGGGTGCAGGATCATTACCATATCATCCAATCTCCTGTGCTAACGTTTTTTCCTCTCAGAACTTCATCCTTTTCAGTGTCAACTAATTCTCCAATTATCAAGTGTCCTATAGAACACATAATTGTGGCAGGACATCTCTTGAAGCCCAAAATACAGCCCAATAAAGAATACAGCCCAAATGGTGTATTCTTTAACCCTTCGATTCACAATGAGAGCACTCTGTATCTTTGGCAGTTACTTACAGCATATAATAGATCTTTCTCAAACTGAAGATTCCCAGTTGACTGAAACCGCAGCTATTGTGATTTTTGTGACTAATAAGTCTCTGCTGACTATAACAGTTCTTACATTTTCTGATGTCGGATGAATTCAAAGTCCAAAAATCTCTCAAATATTTCCAGCAAACTCAAAAAAACCCCCCACTGTGAGCCACTAAAAAATGCCTCACAAATTGGTGTGTCTTAAACACACACATAACAAGAGAAATAATATAAAAATTAATTTAATACGATTGTAAAGAAAATGGAAATGATTTTTTTTTTTTTTTGTGAGTTTTTTTGTTTGTCTGGGTGGTTTTGTTTATTTGTTTGTTTTTTTTCTTATATTGCCTGATACCTAACTAATATTAAGCAATCCGAAGTGGAGATATACCAGAAAATTTGAATTCTGGTAACATGGATGGGAGCAGGGAATCTTAGGAATAACACATGTATCTAAATGTTACGTAAAACTTAGACTTTCTCTGTGAATTTTGCTAGCTTTCAAGTGCTTTGCAATGTCAAGTAAAATAATGTTTCATCGTCCTATAATGTTCCCTGGCTTCTATACATATATGGCACACTATTAGCAAATATGACATTTTGGCATTTTCAAAAATGTTTTCTCAGTTATATGCTATGTATTTTGTCTCTCAGATGCCAACATACTAATGTACAAATAAACATCAGATTATTTCAGAATATTGGTGAAGGGAGAGCCAGCAAAATATTAGAAGATTATTTGATATAATAATGGAAAAGGCCACTGAAACATCTCTATTCCCTTCAGCTGTCCACTAAAACCTCTAAGTGGAAACAGACAAATACTCAGAGGGGTTACTGGGAATGGAAGAATATTCTGTAAAGCAGGTGGGGCCAAAATACATAGATGAAGAAACAGGGGATATTTTTTTAAAAAAGTTGAGCGCACATGCTGAGTGAATTCTAGGGTAGTTTTCAATAGTAGGAAGTCAGTTTTTGTATAGCTGGAAAGATTAAGGTGCTATGCAGTATAGAAAATAGTTGTGTTGGTATTCAATTTCTTGTAGCTGGATAACATTTGAAAATTGAAAGAGGAATGAATTAGAGAGACAGAGCATTTAAAGCATTTATAGGTTATTAGACAATAATAAATTAAGTTGGAGGGCAGGAAAATAGAATGTGTTCTCAGTTACTGTAAAGAGGCGGTAAGGTACCTGAAAAACACTAAATTGGCAAATACAGTTTCTAAATCTTATGTTCTTAAAGAGACACTTCACGTGTAGTCTTATAATGGGTCCATTATAATGCTATTTGGGAGAAAAATTCAGACAAAATTTAAATTTGCTTCAACTGAACCAACACAGTACACAAATGCAAAAATGATGGTTTTGCATATAACTTTTAGGCTAGCTGTATCACTAATAAATTTCTTTTTATTAAACTGCTTTACAAATACTAATTACTTAAGGGAGGGTAGCAGGTAAAAGATGGAAAGAAGTGTGAGGCCTCCTGGGTATTTCTTGCTGTGAACAAGAAGTGTTGGATACAATTGTCCAGGCTGTCCTTTGAGTTTCAAGGTTAACTAACAACTTCTTCTAGTTAGATCCCTGCTGTTTCCAAGTTAATTGGTCCACCTTCTCACATTCATACCGAAATCAGGCTTTCCTGCAAAGATAGTCTGAACTATCTGACACTAGACATCATTTTCACAGGGTAAAAAACAAGGCATTTTCTTAAAGATCAAGAGATTATAACCTTAGAGAACTAGTTCCCATAAGTATAATATTGAAAATTTCCTAGTTGGTTGCATTTTCTTGCTATGATATGAAAGAAATAATGATTCTCTTAAGAAGAAAAATGCAGTTCCTGATGGCAGTTTGCATCTGACTGTAAATTCAAGAGTAAGATAACAGTCTCTGTGGATATCTTAGGAGTCTGTCACAGTGTAGGGTAGTGGAGGGGTTTCTTACAATAAAATAAAATGCTAATAGACTAGACTTCTCAGGTAATGTACCACTAAAAGACAGTCAGACATTCCTACTTTGTGTTAAGATCATGCACAAGACTTTGTGAACACAGGGCCTGAGCTGTGATCAGTAGAGCTTCTGTGAGCATAGAATCATAAAAAATGTCAGGTTGGAAGGGACATCAAAGATCATCTGGTCCAACTCTTCTAATATTATTGTTTATATGATGTGTCAGCACCCCATTGAGCTGGGACTTAAAACTTTCCAAAGTGGGGGAATCCACTACTTCCCCTGAGAGATCCTTCCAATGTCTGACTGTCCTCAGCATGAAAATTTTTCCTCTTGTGTTCAATAAGAACATGTGTAAAAATGTGGAAAAAAGTTAAAATATGATGTCATTACAGAATCCTTTTATTTTCCTGAAAAGTTTCTATGTATTATATTTGATTTCTTTTTTCCTACACTTCTTTTCCTCTTGTAAGACCATACTACTTCTGATGCTACAAGTATTTCCTTTAGGTTTTCTCTTCAACAGTTATAGCTGTACAGAAACCATTTATTTTCTGTTTAAATTAAACCACGCCATTTAATGAAGTTATTTTTATATTATAATTGTTTTAGGTGTTACTTTTAAATTCTGAGGAAATCTATGAGACCAGTGAGAATAAAGATTTCCTTAAAAGGTACCTAGAAGAACGTAATCTAATAGAAATAGAGCTATAAAAAATGTAGTCTGACTTACTGAATAGTCAAAGGAAAATATGGAAAGTGACCAGCAGAAGAAAGAGGGATTGTATTCTTGTTCGATGTGATTTTTTCATCGTGCCCATCTTGATGATGTAGCTTGCAGTTTCATGCTAAAAATTTGTAGTTAACACTGGAAATTTTCTCAAATATAAAGGAATTCCAGAAATGTTCCACAATGGAAAAGAAGAGTAGTAGTATAAAATTACTGAAAATTAAATCCATACTTTATTTTTTTTTTTCTTTCTGGTTGAATCAAACAGGAGTTAGCCCTTATATGCTCTCATTTGAAAGGTGTTTGCTCTCTCTCATGTCAAAAATAATGTAACTGAGATATTTTTAAAATAAAATTAAATAGAACTTGGGCCAATGCTCAGACATTTTGTGAGATACCAGTCCTGTATAAAAAGGCAGGAGATCATTTTCTTCTGTTACTACACCATACAAAGGAAATCACAACCTTGATTTTGTACCACTGGTAACTGAAGGACAAAGAGGCATTAGAAGCATTTTGTATGTTTTCTGTGTGCTCTTCTATATTTTGAGATGTCCTATTGTTTAATAATGATGCTAATGCTTAGGTGAAACTCTGTCAAAAGTCTGCGTGCAACTACCTTTTTGCTATGATATCTTAGCTATAAATAAGACCTTTAATATCCTGTAGAAAGTAGTCATGATAGAAAATTCACAATTTTAATTGGGACTGCTTTCAGGTTTCTGACTAGCAGCTGTCATTCTCTTCATGAGGTCATTAATCCAGCTGAATGGGGTGTCAGTCTACTATATTACCACTTTTATACCTTTACAAATAGATGCCCTGACAGCAGATCTGGGTTCTAAAGCTGCACAGAAACAAATTTTTATGATCTTATAAAACAGCTAAGGAAGAATTTTCTAGCATCTGCTACATTCTTCCACCCTCTCCCTGATAAGGTTATTCCACATTCTTTTTTTTCAATACAGTGTTTACTGGTGGTTAAATTATTAGATGGGTTCTAGAACTCGGTGATCAAATGGTTTCTTGATTTATCACTGCATTTTCTGTTTTCAGTGAGTTACTCTTATTTTTTAATTCACTGAGTAATGTTATTTATGAATTGTGGGGCGTTTTTTGTTTGGGTTTTTCTTTTTTTCTTTTTTCTTTTTTTTTTACTAGAGGGTGTAAAAAACAGTAGCATCAAAATCTGTTTGCTAATATTTTTGTAAGATGTGTCAGCATGTGTACTTCATACTCACGTATTCATTTGTAACTGATGTAAAAGCAGGAAAAGACAAAAATTCTCTGGTATAAACTTCATGCAATTAGAGCTGCAGAAAGTGTTTTATATTACAGTTATGTAGCCAAGAATGACATTTAATATAAGAAAACTCAGAAGACAACAAGTTCCTCTGAGCTCATCTGTATCACTTTAAAAGTCCATTTGTTTTCTGTTAGAATTTGAATTAGGGTAGTTATCCAGGAAGACCATGAAGCTTATTTGTTCAATTCTGTGTACAGATCAAAATGAATGTAACTAATAAAATGAAATAATAGCTGAGGGAGTCTGTCCACCTCCAGGTTCATTTGTTTTTTTTTTCCACCCCCCTGAATATTTTGTCACCTTTCTGATTGTTATTTCAACTTTACATATTAATTTAACTAAAGTAAGAATGTTATCTCCTGGTGTAGACCAGCTTGGCCTTTATAAAGTAGTTTAACTTTAGGAATTGTCAGTATGTTCAAAAATTCACTATTACCTTTAAAAATAATGTTAAATATTTTTTCTAGGCACTGTTTTCCTTTTGCTCCTGAAAGCAATCTAAGAGGGATGCTGTTTGGTATTTGCTTAGGATGCATTTATGAAAAAGAATTGTTTTTCAGTCTTACAGCAGTCTTCATTTTAAGCATCTGAACAATATCAAGAATTTAAAAAAATGAAGTATATACCTAAATCTGTTGCATACAGTTCCAACCATGCTCGTACATTACAGAGGTAGTTTAATCACCCATAAGAAATTACTAGCTTCTCTGTTCGTGAAGCATGACATTTCAATTGCACAGCCAATAAAAGAATTACATGAAGAGGGCTGAAATGATTTACTGTATGGAAAGCCACAAGACCAAGGTTACCATGGTGAACTACCTTTCCATGCATACAAGGTCAAGTGAGAGTGACCTGTCCATGGACAACCTTCAGTGCTAATGTAGTAATATATTGCACCAAAAATGGTTTGTTGATCTGCTTCTGAAATAATTATAAAGATTTTTAATATTTAATATTTTTACATTGCTGAATTTTTGTGGACAAAAACAAATGCAGAAATCTTCATTTTATGCTTCAGCAATAGTAGTTTAACAGCACTAGGTGGTCATCTGTGTTTAGCAAATTTTCATGAATTATAGTTGTATGTAGTATTGCTTCTTTGGGTATGTTTGAAGGGTAAGGTTTTCAGATATGTAATCTAGTGTGTATGATATTCCAGTTGAAGCTTTTCATATTTTTCTGACTCTGCATTACTGTGTATTGCAGAATTCTTCTTTCAGTTTCAATGGGGTGGGAGATAGCAAAGCAAGGAGCATTGCAAATAGTCTGTGTACAAATATTGTCAAAGAAAACATACAATTATAATTAAAGTATTCAGAAAAAAGTCTGAAAAGAAGGGAGTTCATCTAATGGTTCTGTGAAAAATATTATGTTGATGCATAAAATGAGAACTGTACTAATAAATGTCTCTTGAATTACATATGCTGTAAGAAAATGAAACCCTTTGGGTTATGAATCTTGGATTTAAAGAGGCAGTCATCAAATATTTAAGATGAAAATGCAGTAACACATGCTAGCTGTCATGTGTAAGTTTGGTGAATGTTATGACAAGGTTTTTAAAACATTCATAGTCAGAGTATTTTTATAAAAATGTTCATTAATTCAAACAGACATTCGTATCTGGCAACCTGCATTACAATCGAGATTTCTAGATGCATGAGAAATCTTTGTAAAGCCAAGAAAATGTGGGTGAAATATATAGCAATCATGTTTAAATTATACATTATAAGGCATACCTATCGGTATGTTGTCATATTATGCATTAAAT
Organism: Florisuga fusca; assembly: GCA_038090715.1. Lineage (NCBI taxonomy): Eukaryota > Metazoa > Chordata > Aves > Apodiformes > Trochilidae > Florisuga > Florisuga fusca. Next base: position 3,845,870 of record JAAWXA010000021.1, read on the forward strand.
TTAGTGCATAAATCAGCTTGTTATAATTCTGATGTCGCCAAAAGGCACAAAATATGACAAACAGGACTAGGCATGTAGATATTATCATACTCAATAATTCAAGGAGCATTTGTTTTATGTAAATTAACTCCTGTTAATAAAAATTACACTCATTTATTATACCACTTCTATGGGATAATTAAAAAATGTCCTTTTTCTCAAAAATCGTTACAAAATGGGAATAATGCATTTGTTTAATATCTTTATAAACAAGATTTGCCATGAGATTAGTTCGGGAAATGAAAGCATTATTGATTTCTATAATAATTTCATAATACTGTTACATTGCAGTGCTGAAGCTGCTAATCTCGTTTTTGCGGAGAACTCTATGCATTTAAAGCAGTGCTTGGACTCTCACATACAGCATGTAAACAATACTAATTTAATACAGGCTGCTATTGTTGAATCTGCAGAAAAAGTACATTTCACAATATGCATAATTACAGGGGAAGATACTTTTAACTGTAGGTTTTAAAATAATGGACACAACTATCTCTGAAAACAGTGTTGCAAAAGAGTGGGGTTTAAAGCATTAAAGCTTTAAAAACATTAAAGCATATTGGGTGGTAGTACACCAAAATATGGTTTTGATCTTCATAATTTATACTTGGAAAATATACCAATCTCAGAAAAGTTTACTATGGTGTTCTTAATAAATTCTGAACTGCCTATGGTTCTGAAGGATCTCAAATAAATGATATTTAAAACCTGATGCTGTGCCTACCTCCCTTGTTAAAAAAAACCCAAAACCAAAAAAACCAAACCCAAAACATAAAAGAAAGATTAAAGGCTTATTATCCCCTGCTTTAAGTAACAGAGTGCATTGCATTTTATTCCTCTCTCTCTCTCTTTTTTTTTTTTTTTTTTTTTTTTTTTTTTTTTTTTTTTTTTTTCTCTTTTTAATAATGAACAGGTCCAGACTTCCTTAGTTCTCTGCTGATCTTACTGGAACAATAAAAGACAGAAGTGAATATGTGTGTGGGAAAAGATTCAAGGCAAGATCTGCTTCATGCTAAGGAAATTTTTCAGGGCTGAAAACGTTTGTTTAAGGGTTACTAATTAATCAACTGAGTCAAATCATGGGGAACCTCTGGACATCTTGGTAAGACTCAGCACACAGGGAAAGTGAAATTTTTGAACCTAGCCTGCTTCCAGCCTTCATCACTAGACCAAATAATCCTCTTTGCAGGAAATAGAAGACTTCTTATCTTCTGTCCTTTATTAAAAGTAGATAAATAAAGTACTGTAAGGGACCAGGCTTTGCTGAAGTTGAGTATTCTGCTGTGAATGGTGGTCCCAACTGAGCATCATGTCAGAGCACTTTATTCAGTTGATTGTTAATTGCAGGCTGCTAGAGCCACCACTTAGCTTTGTAAAGTGGCAGAAATCAAAGAAGGCCTTGTTGCTGTGCACAGAGAAATGGCACGTGATCCTGAAGTGCATTTCCTCGCTCCTCTGGATGTTCTGGGAGCAAATGTTGAAAACTGCAGCGCATGTACTCACAAGTGAAACCTCTGTCATTTGCTTGCAGGACACATCACATGGACTTCCCAGACTTTATACAGCCCATTTAGCTTGCCAGTTGTATGCCAGCCAGTTCATGGTATTCCTGGGAATGCTATCAGGTTACAAAATTATTGACAGGCTATATTAGTTTTTGAACGGTTCATAGGGACTTAAAGAACAGAAACTAAATATACACAGATGTAAAAATGCCAATTTTTTAATCTGTCTTGTGGCCACTGGCAAGTGATAAAATAAGTGGAGTTATATTTCATAATCAGAAAAACAGGCTAGGTGACATTAGTATTATGTCACAATTACCATGGGAATGAATGTGTAAAATGTGGAAATGCCTCTGGTATTCATAAATTCATAGATTGCATCTGTTGTTTACCCAGGACTGGATTCAAGAGAAATTTGTAATAGGTTTATAAAGAGAAAATTAAAAAATTTCCAGACAAAATAAACAGAATAACACAGTCATAGTGAATGTTCAGAAAGTTAACCCATGTTTTAATGTTCTAGAATATTAAGATTTGTAAATTTTATCTCAGTTTTCAGGCTTCTTTGCTTACTGAAGGTATTGGTACTTACACTGGCTACCTCAGGTATCTAAGTAGGTCCTGGAAATCTTCTGGAGATATTGTCATTTATTCATTCAATATGTAACAGTGCTTTTGTTCTGTCTTTTTTATTTTGAACTGCACCTTCCCAAGATATTTAAATAATCCATCCAGTTGTCACAAGCCTAGGAAAAAAATGGTTTTCCAATCATTGTGGAACAGAGTAATAATAAAACATTATTTAAATTCATGCCAAATTTAATTCAGATGTTGGCCTTCCAACTGAAGAACCAAGTATAGAAAAACATATTATATGCATTAATTTAACAATAAATTTTTAGTATACTTTGCTAGTGAGATTTTGCATCTTTATTCCATTGTCCTTCACTTCAAATTATACAAAATTGTTAGAGGTCAGATGAACTATAATGCTACAGAAAACATCAAAGTCATGGAACACTCCTGTGGTGCTTTGTATACAGCAGTTGTGTAAGTAAGCAATTTGGGTATATGTATTAACATTGAAAAGGTGCTGATGATACTAAGTAGATAAGATTTGAGTGATTTTTAAATTATTTTTTTAATTTTTTTTTTGGCAACTGAATCATTTAGAAGAATATATGAAGGTGAACTCTCATGTATTGAAAAGGTTTGTTCACGCTAAAAATGATTGGCAGCAGTGTTATACATTACTTATTATCTATAGATTCTCTTTTTGCATTTGAAAGCAATGCAAAATACAACTGATAATATTCAGAACTGTATCTGCTTTAAGAGCTTCTTAGTCATTGAACATTTGTGAGGCTGCTAAAATACAGCCTCCTCTTCTATAGGAGAACTCAGGCCATACTTCTCTGAAAGGACTTCTGGTGTTGGAAATTATCTTCCATTTCTGCCAGTGCTAGTACTGGTCCTACTTTAAAAAGAAGGGAGATGGCTCTAGAAGAACATGGCTTTAGTTTAGTTTTTAAGATACCTTACTCTTTGCTTCACAGTTTGATTGTCAACATATTTACCGGTGGAAACCGATTGTTTTATCTGACAATATCTTTTTGTAGATTGCTTTTGTCCAGTTTATGCTTCGAAACAGTAAATTCCGTCTAGGTAGTAGTAGTATACGTACCATATAAATTACTCACCAAATGTGTTTATTTTTTAGAAAGAATCTTTTTGATAATGTAATTATACTTAACACTTAAATGCATAAAAACTCCGTGTTGGTGGAAAAGAGAAAACACAGCAAGAGACAGTAACCTTTGTTCAGCAGGAGAGAGTATAAGCTCAAACCCAAGCTAACAACAAAGGGGAAAACATAAGGGAACAAAAATAGCAGTTTTTAAACTGGAAATAAATCCTCACTTTTCCTTACAGCTTTATAACTAGAATTCATTCCCACGTGGAGAGAGAAAGGGAAGAGAAAGAAGAATCTTTGTACACTAAGGGCCGTATGAAACCTATTAAAAGAGCTACAGGTATGGCAGATCTCCTGAGTCTATCTGTGAGTTATATATGCAGCACTGAACATGGGAAGATGGCTGCAGATGTTTAACAGAAAATGTATCTAAAGATGACAACACCTGTATTTAAGGGAAGATGAAACTTAAAGTAATACTCTCAAATATTCAAAGTGTTTTCATAAGCTATTAAGCAAAACTTTTGGAAAGCGTTAATTTTCTAGAGGCATCTGCTTTCTCATAATCCTTTTTTCTTTATTTGGTTTATGTATTTTTCTCTGATTGCAGATTTTTATACTACAAATACTGAATTGGCTCTGGTAATTTGTGTAATAGTAATAGGTCATACAGCTTCCAAAGTTTGGAAAAATCTTCTGAATAAGTGTTTTCAAATAAATGTGTATGCACTTTATAAAGTATATTTAGTGGTTAGATGTTTTATTGTATAATATCTAATGCTTACCAAAAGGGTCTTTAATTGTGAATGTCATTGTTATTTCATTATGACGAAAGCACCTAAAAAAAAAAAGAATGGTCCAGATGGAGTTTCTCATTTTGAATTCTATTCCTTGAAGGTCCATGTTCATAGTTTGACAGAGCTGCATTAAGGATTGGCTAGGGAAGGCTATTGTACAGTGAGTTCTGCAGTCACCTCATTGACCTCCTTGAAGTCCAAGCATGTAATCTCTGTGACACCAACACTGCTGCCAAGATCATGTTTAAGTGGTGCAGCTAACCAAGTTCTTGAAAGAATTGTATTTAAAAATACAAAAGGGCATGAACACTGAATTCTGAAACAAGTTATTTTATAAATAGTGTTTTTTACTTCCTAAAACTATAAAGAAAATAGTTGAGCAGCACTGATTCAGAGTTTTTTGTATTATATAAAAAAAATTAATTGTAGATATTAATGAATTATTAGTATAGTCATATACACTGATGACCTATATGTGTTCACTTGATACAATTTAAAATGCCTAAAAGATTAAGTCTCTGATATATTGTGAATATAAAAAGCTTGACTATAGCTAAAATCTTTGCAATTGTTTGAATACATAAATTAGTCGAATATTTTGGAGGAGGGTTGCTTAAATTGAGAAGACAAAAAAATATTTGAATTGCAATAGAAAATCACGGACTTTCAAAATGTATATTTTGCATTTACAAAGATGACCCTTTTAAATATGCATGGAGTAGGAAGGTATTGTTCCATTGGCACAGATTTGACAGGCAAATGAAGGAGCCTGTATCCTTCAAACTCTTCTGCTACCGTGACCTGGTCATAGGACATAATAACAGTAATACCATGCAAAGGGTCCCTTAAGTTTCAGGCTACAGGAGCTGAATCAGGTAATGAGTAAGCTCCATATAAGTATTTAAGTCTGCTTGGAGATCTCTGTGAAGTTGCCTTTGCTGAGATGGAGAGTTTCTTCCTTTAAGATAAAAGCATAATTCGGATTATAAAATTTAGAGAAAAGCAAACCTCAGATGGAAAGAATTTGAAGCCATAAATTTAGGAAGACAAGTAGACTGTAAAATAACAGTAGGGAAGGAGCTTGTCTGCCAGCCGTGGATGCAAAGCACATAGGAGTTTAGAATAGCAGGAAAAATGAGGCAAAATAACCTAAAGAAAGTGGAGATTTTAATCGACCCTTGAATGGCTGTAATGCATTATATCCGCACTCAAGTATCTTTTCCGCTGTCACTTTCTATCTACTTTGTATCCCTTCATTGTCCAACTTTTCCACACACTCTCACCCTAAATGTCAGTTTTCCTTAGGTATATCTTTTACCTTCTGGATTCCTCCTGAATATCAGTGTATACATGTCTGTCTTTGAGTCTGTGAGTTCCAGTTGTTTTTCTAGCCTTGTCTTCCACCTCTTGTTTTATTAGTACTTATTTTGCACCCCAAGTGACCTTGCTTTTCATCACATCTTTTCTACACCAAATGTTTTCATTGCTGCTAGTGCTCACCTTTACGTTCTCATTCACAACTTCCCTCATATTCATTCATAAAAATGAGGAAAAGCAGTTAGTGAAAAGTTCAACAAAAGCAAAGATCGAAATCCCTGGATGTAATAGAATTTAACTTTTTAAAGGTTTTATTTACTGACATACTTATTTACTTAGTCAGTTTTATTGTGGACTTCTTTTGTGTTTGTGGACTTTGCCCTTGCTTGCTACAGAAAAAAAAAACATTTTTACTCTTATACAAAACTCTTCACATTAGTGCCTTAGTCTTTTGACTTCTGCTCATTTATCCTTAGGTTTTATGCTATGAAGACTGATAACTTACTGATTCATTTTGCATCTTTTTTCGTCTTATAAACAATGTTTTTGAAGCTGAGAGTTAATCAGTAATGGATCAAGATCCATTTTGTGGACATGTCTATTTACAGATATTGAAAACAATATGTAAACTACATCCTGTTTTATGTCATGTTAGTTAAGATGGTTTCTATTTTGAGACCAGTCCTATATTAGCAGCAAAATGCAGAAAATAAAAATGCATTACTAACAGTAGAGGCTGAACTAGGGTATAGGTTATATTTTATTATTATATTATATAGAATATACGTGATTATATTTCGTACACTTGAACTAGTTTATTTTTCTCTGATATTTGTTTCAATCTGCATATCTGTACATTCAAAAATGTATAGATTCCGGAAAGTACTCCTAGATTTACAGCTCATCTCTGAATGCACATTCCTTTCTTAAAAAAAATTGTTTGAATTACATTTCTGCCTTTGTGTAGTTAAGCAGTTCTGGTATGATTACCCCCGGTGACATGCTTGTTGCTTTCTCATGCACAAAATGGCTTTCAGCCGAAGAAACATTCATAGGGCTACGCCTTCCAAAACCAAGATGATCAATTGTTTTATACTGGTCCTGTTTTCAGCTTCATTTCTTCCTTAAGTCAGCTGAGGGATATTTCTGCTTTACCAGAAGATGCCGTTTCAGTTTGCATCTTAAACTATACTTTGTCCCCAGATGATGTTGTGAAATGAATTGCATTCAGGCAGAGGTTTCTCAAGCACAACTGCTTCATTTAACAGCAGCGTATAAGTATTCAGCTCCTAATCCCTGGAGTTCTCCATTTACTAACAGTTATAGTGTCAGACTTAAACTGGTGAGATGTTTTGGAGAATGCAGTTTTTCTTAGGCCATTAACTTCTATTGTGAAATAAAAAAATACAACAGGTTTTTATGTTTTAAACTAGGCAACCTAAGGAAACCAAGAAACCTAAAGAAATCAGAAAAAGGCTTTTGTCAGTTTATGAGATAAGAATAAAACTTTAAATTCTGGGTTTCTCTGTGACTTTTGGTAATTTCAAATGGAGCACAAATTTATGTCTTCAACTGTTTGTTTTCAAGAATTTTTAACAAAGTTAATAACAGTTAATCTTTCAAGTTCTATAGGCAATACTAGACAAGGAATATAAAATTCCATGTTGATGTAAACTTCTGTGAAATTCTACCATCACAGAAAACTTAATGTAAGGACTCAGAACTTATATACTCGGCACTAAAGTTGTTATTTTATCTGAATGCTTTCCAGGTATTCATGGATTCTTTTACAGAGAAGCCCACTCATCTAGGGAAACATTGTCAGGAATCTATTGAAAAGGAAGAAAGGCATTAAAGGATTAATTACATCAAGAAAACCAAACTCTGTGACAGAATTGGATTGTTCTTCTCATCCTTGAGAGGAGCAGTTTTTCTCCTAGAGTTAGCTTGATTTGTAATGAGGTATACTTCTGTGATTTTGTAAATTCCTCATTTTGATCTGTTTTCTGTAAACTCCTCATTTTGTTGTTGTTCTCTATCCTGAGAAGACTCAAGGAAGAATTTAACTATATGAACCAAGGAAGCTAAATCCACTAGCTAAAGCTAGTCACAGAGTAGAGTTTTACTCTCAGTTTGGCTAGTAGAAAATAGCCTGTAAGGATGTGAAAACAGATTAAGAGAAGACATTCACTAGATCAAGAAAACAGTCGCCCTGAAAAACTGGAACCTAATGACATTAATTTTTAAAATATCAATATTTCTTGACATTAGTAACTTTAATTACAATTTTCTGGTCCTATGTTTATGAAAGTGTATTGAGAAAGGATCCTTTCACAAATACCTCAAAACTTTGTAGTCAATCATTCAGTTTCGTTGTGTCATGCATGCAGTGGGAATTGCATGGAGGCTGATTGCCTCTCTTTACAGAGAGGGTGATCAGGCATTGGAATGGGCTGCCCAGGGAGCTGGTGGATTCCCTGTCCCTGGCCGTTTTTAAAAAGAGATTGATATGGCACTCAGTGCCATGGTCTGGTAACCACAGTAGTAGTGGATTAAGGGTTGGACTTTGTGAACTCAGAGGTCCTTTCCAACTTGGATGATTCTGTGAAATTTTCCATATTTTAGAGCTGTTAGAAAAACAGAAAAAAAATCAGTGTCATCCATTGGTTGTTATGTTCTGGTGAACTGTATTTTTAGGTTCTGATGAAAAAAAAAAGCTAAGCCATGTTATTTCATCATTATTTCATTATTTCTTTTTTTGTTTGTTCGTTTGGTTTTGGGTTTTGGGGTTTTTTTAGAAGAATCACAAAATATAATAATGAAAAAAAAGACAATGTCTTTTATGTACTTCTCTTTAAGGCTTAGTTTTGCCACCTGTTTTATTCCCTGTCAAGTGCAAGAAGATCATTTGCCTTCAGTAAGTGGGCATATCCCAGGCTATGCTGTTTCGTTGTTGATTGTATGTGACATAATATCAGTTCAGTGCTTAATGTTTGTCCAACTACTAGACACCAGAATGAAATACTATCATCTTAAGCCCATTTAAGGTTAGAGAAATGTGTATAAAGAAGAGTAACATTGAAAACTAGCCAATAAAATGTTTTCATCTTCAGCTAAGATCATGGTCCTTTCATTTGCAAGAAAATTCAGGAGTTGCTAAGACTTTTTGTTATTTGCATTTCTATTTTTCTGTTGTAGCTGTTGCTGTTGCTCTTAAATTTCCATCCCATCACTGAAGATCAGAAAACTGACTTCATTTTTGAATTACCCACTGATGTTATGCTCAGGGTGTTATGCCACTGTACACACTGCGTTACGTACCTTACTTCTATTAGTGGTAGAGGCCACTGATGGTTCCTGGATTTCTAAACCTTTGGAGTATTTGAACCTATATAATTCATAGTAGTCATAATAGCGGACATATTTTATACAAGAGAAGGAATTTAGCAAAACTTTTTGGATGTGAGTAAGCTAAAAGTTCATGGTCAAGATGTTAGAATTAACCAAAATTTTTACTGTTGAGACTAAAAATTAAAACAGAGTAAGAAAAAAATAGAATATGATATCCTTATAGAGAAAGAATAAATAAAAAATACTATGAAATATTGAAAACCGTTTCATGTCTCTTGGTCTCTAAAATACCTTGCTTCATATATTCAGCTGTTCTCTGCAGGGATCAGGATCATTTCAAGGTCTTTCATTTTAGTCTTCCTTTTATGCTGTTAGTTTTCAACAGGACATTAACTGTAATTACCCACAAACATTGACATATTATCCCTTGATGGCAGTCCAAATGAATGGGTAATGAAGAGATTCAGAATAATATTCACTCTACACACTCACACCTCTGAAGAAGACCATGGGTCTTTTCAAGTATCTAGGTCTGAAGCTGAATGTTCAAAGTCAAGTTATATATCTACAAATCATAGAGTTTGTTGAAGTGACTTGAGAATCAACTCATTAGAGCTTATTTGCTTGCAGAAATATTCCATTTTACCAAATCAAGTTGCTCAGTTGACCTCTTGGCTAAAACTACAATTAAAATGTGCATCTCCTGCAGAAGACAGAATATAGTCTTCTATGCTAACAATAATAGAAACAAGTTTCTTGCAGCTCTGTTTGCAGTTTTATGTGCTCTTCTTTATCTTAGTGAATGTATGATCATTTCAAGACCTCTCATTTTTTTAAAACACAGTTCTTATTGCTGATAAGGCTCGATATGTTTTGGCTAAGTTATCTTCAAGTACAATATGTATGTGCCTTTGGCTATTGATAATTATGAGGAAGGGTTGCACATGTTGAGTTATGCACATGCAGTTGTTGCAACTAAACAGTCAACATGAGCATCATAATTGACTAATCTGGTTGATTTCTATGTTGGAATGACTGGTTACATGGGCCAGAGAGAACCTGTAATGTAATATGATGCAATTTTAGCAGCACTTTCAACATCCTTTTCGAGTGTATGTTTATTTATGAGCTGAAATGAATGTGTTGGATGAATGGGTTGGTAGATGGATTGAAAAATGAGCAGGCATTTGAACTTAGAGGACAGTAATTAATGGCTCAGCTTCCAGATGACAATCAGTCAATACTGCGGCCTTTCTTATTTGGTTATTTTCACCAATGACCAGGATGGATAGAATGGACCCTCAACAAATTTGAACATGGAACTGAATTGGGAAGGGAAGGTTAAGTGACATAATGGAAGGAAAACCATTGAGAAACTTAAGGTCTGGACCAAAAGAAACCCAATAAAGTTTAGAAGGAGAAATGCGAAGTCCTGTACTACAGAGAGAAATGCATCAGTACAGCCTGGTAACTAACTGACTTAGTAGCAGTTCTGCTGAAAGAGGTTGTAGTGGATTGCAAGCTGGGTATTAATGGAATGCTGTCATCACAAAAAAGACAACTGGGCTACATCGGAAGGAGTGTGGAGAATATATTCATGGAAGTTATTATTCTTTTGTACTTCTCACCAAGGGAGATGTAACTAGAGTATTTTGTTCATTTCAGCCTTACAGTTCAAGAAGGATTAGAAGGGGGTGGTTAGTAGGTCAAGAGAGGTTCTTCTCCCCCTCTGCTCTGCCCTGGTGAAGCCACATCTGGTATATTGTGTCCAGTTCTGAGCTACGCAGTTCAAGAGGGACCAAGAAATGCTTGAAAGGGTCCTGCACAAAGTGACCAAGATGATGAAGGAAGTGGAACATCTCCCTTATGAGGAAAGGCTGAGGGGGCTGGGTGTCTTCAGCTTAGAGGAAAATGAGGGGTGACCTCATTAATATTTATAAATATGTAAAGGGCAAGTGCCAGGAGAACAGAGTCAAGCTTTTCTCAGGAGTTACTAACAATAGGACAAAGGGCAACAGTTATAAACTGGAGCATAGGCTGTTCCATATAAATATTAAGAAGAATTTTTTTTACTGTGAGGGTGACAGGGCACTGGCACAGGCTGCCCAGGGAGGTTGTGGAGTCTCCTTCCCTCGAGACATTCAAAGCCCACCTGGAATCTTTCCTGTACGACCTGCTGTAGGTGACCCTGCTCTGGCAAGGGGGGTTGGACTACATGATCTTTTGAGGTCCCTTCCGAACACCAATTTTCAATGATTCTGTGATTGTAAGGATGTTGAAAAACTGGAAAGGCTCCAAAACAGGGCTATCAAGAGTATAAGGTGGTTAGAGACCTGGAGCACATGGTCTTCAATAAGGGGTAGCTTAGTCTAGTGCAAGAAAGGCTAAAGGGACCTTTAACAGCCAGTGAAATCTGAAAATAAACTATCAGAACTATAAGGAGCTAACCCTTCTAGGTAGTGGTATTTGGTATAATAAAAAGCAAAAGCCACAAGTTTCAGCTTCAGGGTGGACATTAGAAAATGTTGTTTAACTGAAGGGTGAAGCAGCACTAGAACAGTTTATGAAGCTGAGTGATGGAATTTTCCTCCTGAGATTTTCTTGAAACTTATCTAAACAAAGCCAAAGGTGACCCAGTTTAATACTGGTTGTACTCCTACTTTAAGTGACATGTTCAACTAGGAGACCTCTAGACAGCTCTTGAAGTCATCATATGTGTGATTCAATGCCTTTTAGTACTGGATAGTTGCATACTTCAGTTATCAGACTGGGTGAAAAAATGCAGTCAGGGACTGTGACCACTGTGTTTATTGCACTTGTAGACATGATAGTATAGGAATTCAATGACTAATTAAATATTTCCTTTTCTTCCCATGAGCATTGAAATATTTACGTATGGGGACAAGAAAAGCTTTACTGTTATAATCCCTAAACAGCAGCAAGAAACATGTTTTGTTACCTCCATTCTCTGGGATTCCTAATAATGTTTGTAGAAATTAAAAACTGTTAATAGCAGTACACTGTAATTGATTAGCTTCTGTATGTTTACAGCTCTCTTTAATTGCTTAAAAATGCCATTTGTCAGCTTCATGTTCTATTGACAATGTTATCGATTTATCCGATTTGGGCTTTGTCTTGTCTCTCGTACATAAAACTCACATATGCAGTTCAAATGGGAAATGACTCTATTGATTTCCTTAACTTGAGCCCAAATGCTAAAGATTTTTGGATAAGCTTTCTCATTACTTAAGCCAAAATCAATAAGAGAGAGCATCTTTTAATGAAAGAGCAGTTTGAGCAACGTACTTCAGAAATGGGGTCCTGTTCATCCTTTGCTTTACAAATCGATCTCCTTGGTTCCTTAAGTGAGGTCCAATTGGTTGACATTGTGGTTTGTCTTTGTGTGTAAACTTGCAGCTTCAGAAAAGAGAAGATGAGCTGCAGAGACAGCAGAAGGAAACACTTTCTCTGCGACAGGAAAAGAATGATCTTTGTATTGAGGTATGGCACTTTATGTTCTAAGTGTGATCTGTAAAATTCTGGCCTTTTATGGCCAATTTTTAACTATATAATTTATGACAAATGTAATATGCTTTTCAGTCCTATCTCTTTGTCTATTATTATTCCTTTGTGTGTTCTTATTACAGTATCTAAAAAACATTACATACTTATATTATACCAGTAGTTAATTTGAATCTATCACCTTCTTTTATGATTTTTCTACATAAAATACTATCCCAGACTAAAATCCTATTGTGTTGCTTTGTTAACCTGTTAATTTGTTCTGGCTTTATTTCAGCTCTAGCCTCAAGAAATTAGACTTAGTGTCTCCACACTAAGCTGTGTAAAATGAAATCTGAGATAAAAAATGGAGAGCTGATGCTGAAGGGTTACAGAGTGAACTGGGTATATCCAGCTAGTTATACGAACAGGCCAAATGCTCAGGTACTGTACTAAGATATCATTAACTGCCCTGAACTACATAAATTAAGCTGATTATGCCTTCACTTAATTAACTGAGAATGACCTATTGATGTATAGGTAGAGCAAGATAGAGACTGCATGCTGCACTGTACTAAATTTATAGGTTTTCAATTAGTTCTACTATTGAGCGAGACTACTTAGAAAAGAAGTTTACTTTTATGTTTTGTAGCATGCTAAATTAGTCAGTTATTTGCAAATGTTCCATTTATATGTTCTTGAAATATTTGAAAAGTTATTATTGAAAACTCTTTATTCAACTGGAGCTACGATTTTTTACCTGATGGCTGGTTAACACCTATACAATATTTGTCTTTGAAACAAATATTCAAACTGCTGTTATCACCTTTTATAACTATTGATTAACCGTCTCCAATATATTAGTTTTCTCCAAATGTTAGTCCTAATAACTTTAGAAATTATCTAATCAAATTATTTGTTTAAAGGAATATCATAAAAAAAAAAAAAAAGGGGTTAGTGTATCTGCACTACAGATTCCAGTTATCCAAGATTCATTTCTATGACTGAAGTTAATGTAATGTTTGATTTTTTTTCAGAAATAGTACACTAAATGGAAGGATATGTGTGGTCTTACCTTCCCCTCGGACTAGATTGCTGTATTTTTTCATGTAGCTCTCTTTAAGCTTGTAAAAAAATTAGTATTTTTAAGTACATAGACTATAATAATGTAACTGTGTTTTTTTAGAGATTAATTTTCAGATTTTAGAATGGTAATGATTCTTGTATTTGAGTTTTGCATCTTGATGCATGCCTATGATATTTAGTTACCTTATGTCATAGCATTAATTTGAGGATTTATGGTAAAATTTTCCTTTGTAATTCAGGGATCACCTTATTAAAACATTTCCTAAGGTTTCCCCAGCCTATACTGATGATGACTACATTGTCTACATATGCAGCACTTACTTTTCCTTCAGATGGGGTCCATAAGCCTTTGGTATGTACTGGTCATACATGGGACACAAAACGCTTTTTTGTAAATTGATATAGGTCCTTGATCACCACAGTTAGCCTTTAGTGGCAGCCCCAACATCTGGTGCTCAGCTGCTGTCCAGCTGCTTTGACTACCACTGACTCACAAAGCCAAGTCTCTGTTTTGTCCCCGTTGCTAATATTTACATTAAACCATGCAACATTATTCTTCTATATGATAATTCTGTAGTTGTTTCGTTGTTTACTAATTCATTTAATATGTTGTTGCTAAATGAGTTCCAGCACTTGTCTCACACAAGTTTGACTCTTAGTGTTTTATCTGCATTCTATGTTCAGTTAATTTATATTTGCTTCTCCTACCTCTGATCGTCCCCTCCTAGTCCACATCTCTCTTTTCCCTTCATTAACATTTGCCCAGGCCTCTGCCTATTTTTCTCCCTGATATTTCTCATTGCCATTTCTAATTATCTGGCTCATTTTCTAAGACTCATATATACCACTTAGATAATTTTTTTCTGTAGGAGATCGTACTCTGTGGATTCTTTGTATAAAGGGTGATCAGAAACGACACTTTTCTGCCATGCGATTTTTCTTTCCCTTTTCTCTTTTCATCAGTCTAAAGCAGTTCATTTTTGTTTCTGTTCTGTGGCATCACAAACTCTTATTCACCCGCTCACAGCAGCATGTTATCCATACTGTTTACTTCCTCAACTTCTTCTCCCAGTTACCTGAGAAATCTCTTAAAATGCTTGTCATCTCTCTTCTCCTTTACTACCGTCATCTCAATGAGTTCCTGTTCCATCATTTGGTATATGCCCCTTCTTGTTCTTCTCATTTTGTCTCATGACATTGATGCTTTTTCCTTAACCTTCATGGGTTTCCAAATTTCCTCCTTTCTTTTCTAGTAATGTCAGAGTGAAATAGCAATTTGTCTACTCTTTCATTGTCTCTCTTTATACTTTCTTCTGTTGCATGATAGCATGCTGAATTCTTCTTGGATTCATCTTTTTCTTAAACTTTTTCCTGTTAGTCCACTGTACTGTGATCTTTAAAGAAATTGAACAAAAAGTGATTGCTAAATTCTGCATCTGTGAAAGAAACCTGATGAATGACCCTTTCCTCTCCTTCTTGTCTCCCTGACAAGAATCCACACCTTTGAGTCCTGACCTCAAATTTTACACCATGCATATTCATGTATATTTTCATTAAAGTGTTCATTTCTCTGTTCATTTCCTTTTTATCAGAATATACTTATAATTAACTTTAAATTGGATTACAGGTTAATTAGGTGATTTTTTTTTTTTTTTTTTTTATTATTATTTTTATTATTGGTCCTACATTGTGCCTTTATTTATAAATATAACCACTGCTGCTAGTAGGGATCTCATGCTACCTGTGCTCCCCCAAATGATTCTTGGGAATGTTTCAGGAGTTTGTATAAGCATAGGCTCATTTCCACTAGGCAGTCTACTTTTTTAATACCATGTATGCTGGCTGATCCATGAATATTTGCCTCAGTGACAAAGAGTTCCTGGCATGTTTAATATACTGGCATGAATGTAGTCTGTCTTGATCCTGACTGACTTTTGACCTTCACACAAAAATAGTAGTTCCACTAATAATTGCAAAAATTTAGACTAAGAGAAGATGAAATGGAATTTGTGACCTTATTTTCATAAACTGAAAATAGATCTGACTGTAAGCACCTGTAAATGATTAACAAGTTCCTATCTGTGTAGCACAACATGTAGTAGATATTTTTCAGAGAATGATACCTTAATATTTTTGCTTAGATTTTTGCATGCCTGACAGAAATTAAAGACTGCTGCTGAAGTCCCTTTTCTGGCAGTTTTGGCAGGTAAGCTAAGGTTACCAGTTAAGTATTTGTCCTCGAAGGATATTTTATCATCGCAGGCAGTGGTGGTTGTGGTCATCTGCAAACTTGCTCAGAGTGAGCTCAATACCACTGCCCATGTCGTTGATAAAGATATTAAACAGTTCTGGTCCCAGTATCAACCCCTAAGGGACACCACTAATATCTGTTCTCTATTTGGACATTGAGCTGTTGACCACTACCTCTGGATGAGACCATCAACCAGCTCCTCATCTACCCAACTGCACACCATTGATATCCATATCTCTCCATTTTAGAGAGAAGGATGCTGTGGGGAACCGTGTCAAAGGCCTTACAGAAGTCTGAGTGGACAACATCTGTAGCTCTTCCCTTGTCTACTGATGTAGTCACTCCACCACAGAAGGGTACTGGGTTGGTAAGGCAGAATCTGCCCTTGTTGAAGCCATGCTGGCTGTCTCAAATCACCTCCTTGTCCTCCACCTGCCTTAGCATAGCTTCTATTGTGATCTTCCTAGAGGTGAGGATGACAGGCCTGTAGTTCCCATGGTTGACTTGGTACCCTGGCTAAAAATGTGAGCAATGTTTACTCAGTGGGAACAGAGACTTGAAATGGAAATGCTCCACCTTTTCTTTCAAATAAATACACATAAGGTATAGGTATTCTAATATTTAAAACAATGGTTTTCGGGATTTTTGCCTCTCAAGCTAATTAACTATTAAGAGATAATTGTTTAAACAAGAAATATGCTAAATAGGATAAACCTTACCCCCTGTTTCTTTGCTGAGTAGTTTTATTTTTCATCAAGTGTGGTTTCCAAACCATAAGCTATTAATGGCTTTAAAATTGTCAGCGTTCTCCTAAGAGACGATGTACAAGTTCTCTCAGGGGAGAAGCAATACCTTTGTCTCTCCTGGATTTCTCCTTCTTCTTTCTTCTTCCAAATGTCCCACTTTGAGTGGGCAGCAACCAGGACAGCATTATTAGGGTACCTTAAATGCTGCACAGGCTTTCAAATGAACTGTTGTAGTATTGTATAAAGAGGAATTGAAAAATATAGAATCATAGAATCAACTGCCATCCCAACACAACTAGCCAACTAAACCATGTCATAAAGTGCTACGTACACACATTTTTTAACACTTTCAGGGACTGTGACTCCACCACTTCCCTGGACAGTCAGTTCCAATGCCTGACCACTCTTTCAGTAAAGAAAGTCTTCCTCTCCCGGTGCAGCTTGGGTTCATACATACTAGTTCTGTCTACCTTCTCTAAGACAAGTGAAGATTTGCATCTAAGGCTCTGTAGTATTGAACAAAAAAAGAGAATGTAACATCTCTCTGCAACATCTCTCTGTCACATCTGACTGAATAACAGACATCAATTCATTCCCAAAATCTGTCCTCAAAGTTATATGAAAAGAAATAGCTATTAGATTTCAAGAACCTTTTTGCAGTTTCTGCTGAAAACAATCTCTGTATTTCAAGTCAGTTTATGAATCACTGCAGAGCTGTCCAAACTGGATTTCCTCTATGAAAAAAAAAACAACCAAAAACCAAACCAACCAAACAAAAAGAATCAATTATCTTACTGAAAAGTAAGATTAAAGAATCAGTATATTGACACTCTTTGTCATGACCCACAAGGTGGGTGTGGAACTGTTACATCTCACAAAGTGAGCATGGTTCCCCAGAGGTGGGGGCCAAATAAAACACCACATCCCACAGAGTGGGCACAGGCAGAGTTTCCCAGAGTGGGGAGTCAACCCAGGGAGTTTTGGACAGGGCCTCTTTGCTTTCTAAACTCCTTCAGAGAGGAGCCTGGGTGCATCTGGGCCCAGTCCTCCTCCTCTTATTAATCTCTTAATTGATTGAGTTTGGGCATTCTCTTCAAGGTACTCTAGGACTAAGACTTTTACCCAGGATTGGAATTTAGCAAAACCTAAGGAAATTGTCTAAACAACAGGTTACAACCAACAAAACTTAACAAAGTTGGAAACTCTGTTACTCTTATGTGCAGAGATGTGGATGTGAGACAGAGGGAGCGAGCACTGAAAGTGTCTCAGATCAAGCGATACTGTTCATGGAAATAGAAGTGTTTTGAGAATTAATAGGCTGATAGTGCCACAATCCTCTATCTCAGATCATATTGGAAATCTGAATGGGAGAAGAATATGTTAATCAAATTTTAGTATATAGAGGGGACAAAATGGGGAACTCAGACTGAAGTACATTTATTTATTTATTGTTATTTATTTATTTTAAAATATTTATCCATTCTTCCTTATCTCAAAATCAACCTTCTTACATTTTGACTCAGTAAGTGCTAAACCCTAACATTATTAAAAAAAAAAAAAAACACCTTTGAACAAAGTATTGAATATATTAAAAGTATTGAATGCACCCTCATAAGGTTGCTGATGACACCAAATTTGGAGAGAGGTAGATATGTCAGAAGGATTATCCAGGATTCAGGGGGACCTCAAGAAGCTGGAAGACTGGGCCAGAAAGAATCACACGTGGGAATCCCAGTGGGGAGCAGGCTGATGTGAAACAGTAGCGTGCCCATGAAGCAGTGAAGGCAAATATGTCCTGGGCTGCACAAGCAGGATGGGTGGATGGATAGATTATTTCACTGAACTTGCTGCTTGTTAGGCTACTCCTGTAAAATTATGATCAGTTTCGCTTTCCTTCCATTTCAGAGACAGAATGAAAAATTGGAGAGGGCTCTATCAAGGGGGCTGCCAAGGTGATTATAGTATCGGAGAATTTGGTATATAAAGAAAGGTTTAAGTATTTAGGGTTTTTTCAGACTGCAGAAGAGAAGGCTCAGTGCAACCTAATCACAGTTTTCCAGTGCCTCAAAGATTATGTATAGAGAAGGTTAAGGTTCTTTCTTCATAAGGGTGAATGGTGACAGATTAAGAAGTAAATGTCACAGAAGGTTTTTATGGAAATTTTAGTTGATTCAAGAAAAAAATTCTTGTGAAGAAGTAAGGTTTTTAATAGGCCCACAAAGATGATAAAATACGCCTAATTGGAAATATTAAATATTTGGCTTTACAAGGCCTTCCCTAACCTAACCTAGGGTCCTGTTTTCAACAGGAGGTTTTAACAGATGATCAGTAAAGGCCCTTCCTGACCTATCATTCTAGGTAGTGCTTTTGGCAAAATTGATAAGATAAATCGAGTAATGAAAGACAACATATATTTTATATAACTATCCTTTATTTCTTTTTAGGAGTTACTTTGTTATCATTTTCCAGACTGTCACAATGACCTGCCATCTTCTAAGTATTTTTGACGTTTTGTTCTTCTATTGTTTGGTTGTTATTTCTTTGTTTGATTGTTTTGTTTTGTTGTTGTTTTGTGGGGGTTTTTTGTATTTTTTTCTATAACTCCAGTTTGATGAATTCTCTGCTTATTTACAAACAGTAAAAATTAATACTTCAATACACTGGTGAAAACTGAGATAGTTTGTGTGAGATATCTGTAGAGATTGGCAAGGGTTTTTAAAGCCCTGGTGTGGAGATTTTGAATTCTTTTAAAGTTCTTCCACACTTAAAAGATCAATAGCACAGCTTTCTTTTTCGCACTTCTTTCTTCTCTTAATATTTGAGGATTTTTTTCTTGAACTGTTCTTACCCACTCTGATTTTAAGGTACCTCAGTAAAATTTATAGTATCTCAGAAATATTATATTTGTTTTTATCTATTTCTAAGAGAAACCACAAATCATCATATATCATTTTAAGGTCTAGAATTGAGAACACAATGACTGTAACAGAGTATTAGTGTTTATCATTAGACATATACAGATGGTGCTCTTGAAAAAAGCAACAATCTTCTTACATAATTTTAACTGCCTGAGTTCCAGAAAAATCTAATCATGCTAGCCATTTATCATATTTTTATTTTTTCATTTGAAATTTAAAGCTCACTCCATATGACTTGAGTTTGAATCTCATATATATAACACTGGTCAAAAATTTTACAAAATGGAAGTAAGATGAGGTATTCTAAAACCCATCAAAATACTGCTTGCCTTCATTTTTAACACAATATTTGTTTTACATGCAATTAAGGACATTGCAAATATAGTTTGTATTTTTCAAGCAGAGAGTATAAACAAGCAAGCAGATAACTGAAATCGGTGATACCTGTGGTGGCTTAACCAAGGGAAAGTATTGCTCAAGGTGCAGATGCATGTCATAGACAAAGATCTCAGGGATCTTAAAGCTTTGCAGGCCATACTTCCTTTTCCACTTTTCCTGATGCAATGTTGTCAAGATCTAATTATTTTAAGCACTCAGGGTATCAAAGTCCCCATTTGACTCACAAAAGGCTCAAATCTCTACAATATGCAAGGCACTCCTCCCTGTTTTAGAACTCTTTACTGAATAATCTGTTATGAAATGTATTTCCACAAATATTCCAGGCATATAGCAACTTGAGTACACAGGGCTTGATAAGAGTCCTTTCTCTTTTATATCACCAGCACTAGGTAGCAATAAGCCATGATCTGTTTTCACTAGGGGAAAATGGAAGAAGAAAACCAGAACCTGTTTCCTATCTCTTCAGGAACAGTGAATGTATTAAGAATGATGGGATAAAATACTGTTCCTAAAAAGACAAATAGACACTGAATACTTTCAGTGTACTTTCAAGGGCTAATTTTGACAAAAATTCAGGGCAAAACTATAAAAAAGAATCCAGGCAGAAGTTCTAGATTTATGTTCAATGAGATTAAAGATGATGAATCCAGTTTGTAGAGTTTATGTACCACTGAAGTAGCAGAAAAAATGAGAGAAGAAAATGGAAAATACCAACAGCAGGACAAAGGCTGATGATGAAGGTAGAAAATATGGGATTAAAAAGTATTTCTTGGCTATATAGAAAACTATCACTCTTAAATTTACTGTAATGGAGGAAATTAATTAGTTAATGAGAGATAAAGAAGTAAGTGGAGTAGCAAAGCGAGAAGAGAAAGATCACTAATACTATGTTCCTCATCTCTTAAGAAAATTATGCATTTGTGGTCATATTACATCTATCATCTAGTGGTTTAAAATTCAAAACTAAAACACAGATCTCAAAGTTAGTTTTGTAAGTTTTGTGAAAACTACCAGCTGTGTAGCAGCTACTCAGAATATGACTCCCTTTGAAACAAAGGTAGGTCTCAGGTTTGACTGAAAGCTAAGCAACAGTGGGACCTGCTGAGGGTCAGAGGAGCAATGATCCGCTCCCTTTAATGCCGTGAAGTACAGATGTGTGAGTCTTATTGTGAGATGCCAGGGCGAGAAAGAGAAATATGAGATTGTTTAGAACTTATGATGGGATGTGTTGAAAACGAACACATGCTTGGGGAAAGGAAGGGATCAAGGTAGACATGGGTAGGAACAAGTGTGGGACAGTAGAGAAAAAGAGGATAAAGAAGCATATTTACACCTTTCTGACCGAGACCTGCACTTTATCACCTCAGCATATTCTGCATTCAAAGTAAATTCTATTTCTAAATACCTTCTATGTGGGCATGCTCTCTGTCCTGAGCCTGTACATATCAATATTAGTAAACTCCAAAATGGACTAGCTCATGAGTAGGTTAAGAGGTGGCATGTGTGTGTGTGTGTTTATGGAAGAAAGACTGGCTGACAGGTAGGAAGAGGTCAGAGTGCCAGCCTCAAGAGTGGGACTACAAGTCAGAGGTCTGAGTGTCTATGGGCTAAGTACTGGAGGAGACCAGGATCTAGAGTCCACCTATGGGTCAATCCTGAATTATATGTGTATGTTGAACTTCAGTCCTGGTCAGATGGAGAGGAGAGAAAACGTGGGACTGTCTGTGCTGTTTATACTTAGATGAGAGCTATTTGTGTTTATGTGAGGAGCAGTATATGTCCTTCCCACTGTGCAATCTGTGTGGTTGAAAACATAAAGATAGTCTGCATCATGTCAGTGTGTGAGCACTTGTTGGGAATAAATCTACTGGTTGTACATGGGGAGATGGGGCTGCAGGAACCTTGTCTCTGTGAGGATGGGATAAGAGAAGTTCTGAAGTCCCTGAGATTCATCTACCTCTAACAGCAGTGTTAAACAGTCCACGTAGCATCCCATGTCTGGCTCAAGTACCAACATAGGTTAGTGACAGACTGGAAAATTGAACCTTACTGTACTCTTTCCAACTCAGTGGAGGCAAAGAGATGAAGTAGGTAATGAATGATAAAACTTTATAGTAATGTAGGCTTCATTACTCTTTCTGGATGTGAAACCGGTAGTTCATATGATTATTCTGTCTGGGCTTTTTTGTTTTCTTTTTGTTGTTGTTGTTGTTGTTTTTTGTTTGCTTGTGTTGTTTTCTTTTGTTAATTATTTTGTTTTTTGTTTATTTGTTTTTGTGTGCATGTGGGGTTTTTTAGGTTTTTGTTTATTTTTGTTTTTCCTTTGTTTTTTAATACCAGTTTAATATAATGTCTGGACAGTACAAATTATTTTATTTTTATTTTATGATTTGTATTAGAATCAAAGAAACTTTGGGCTGGAGGCATCTATTCTCTTTTTATTGTTTTTACTGTATTTGGAGATCTTGAGTTCAAGAAAAAGGGACAATACCCAGGCATCAATAAATAGCTTTTTATTATTTAGGAATTCTGATGGCTTTTATAGAACTTGTTTTCAGAAGTTTTTAACTTGGAAAACGTCAGCACTTCTTAAACTTGGATGCACAAAACTAGATTGTCGTGTATGTCAGAAACATGCAGCTTGATTATGAAAAATACAGCTTAATGCTTAAGATTTTGCATCAATTATTTTTCAAGATAAATTACACTTTTGAAGCTAGTAGCTAAGTAGTGTTTAGATGCTATGCTAGATCACTCAGGATGTCAGCCTCTTCCCTTGACATACTCCTGAGACAAATAGCAGCTGTAATGAGTCTGCAGTGCATATTCTTCCCCAGATAACTTCTTAGAGCTTCTACACAGACAATACTCATTCTCTAGAAGTGAAGAAAAATTTAATATTCCAAATAGCAAACATAAATTATTGGAAAAATAATTAATAAATTGTTTTATTGCATTAATGGTAAATCAAAGAATATTTACTGGCGTTCATAAAAGATCAGCAAACAATAGAGACTTGGTTAATCAGGCTGATGCAAATAAAAACTTTAAAATATCTTAGGTTTGCTATGTTGTTTTTTTGTCACTTAGTGAATTTAATAATGATATCTGTACACATTTCTAAACAGTGTGTTTCCAAACAGTATGGATTGGGTGGGGTGGTGGTCTCTGAAATTTTATTTTACAATCAGAATGCACTTCTATTTGCTCTTTGCATTTTTTTGTCACTTTTCATATCTTTGGTGATTCTTGAAATATTTGGAGATGGAAAATATGACCTGCGATTTCAACAAACAGACTAATTGAATGTCTCAAATTGGTGAAATTTACAGTGCATTCACTGCAACACATGTGAAACCATGAGAAAATATATTGTCTTAATTAGCTGATTTTAATAGTCAACTCTTTTCATCAAAATACTGTCTTGTAATTAAGTACAAAAGAAAAAAATTTGGTCATAAAGACTCTGCATATTAGATTCAGTTAGAATACTTACAGTAATATAAATCCATTTTTAAGTATCCAGATGAGAGAAGAAATATTTTCAATCAAAACTGATGCAACTGAGTACTTTTAAAATGTTTGGCTGTATATTCTTTCTTGAGGAATAGTGAATAGTGTACTGACCTACAAAAAACCCAAGATTTTGTTCTAGGAAATCCAAAATATCTTTTTTTTTTCCGTTTAATTTATTTTGAAAATAGAAGGTTGGCTATTAAATCAGAGACCCTTACAATGGAATCTGTAAATGAAAATGAAATATGCTTGTGTATTCAGCAAAGGTTTAGTAATTTGTCAAATGCAAGATTTAAGGTATATACTTGTCCTTCTTTGGTCAATGTCTTATTTAAAATATGCTGACCACATATTTTTTTACAGTTATATAGAACAAAATATGACATTTTTTCTGAGCTGTATCACAGTGAATTATTATTTTATATAGATAGACATTTCTATCTTCTTCATAATGAATTTTTTTTGTACTTTGTAGCTTCCCGGTGTTTGACTGAAGACACCATCCTTGTGAGGGCAAGCATGTTTCAGTGCCTATTTTGCTATGTTAAGCCTAATAGTTAACTTTGTTATTATGCCTATATGAATTCTAACACTGTAATAAAAATAATTTTAATAGTCCTGTGAAGCAGACCACATAAACCAAGAACATTTATTTTCATTGAGGGCTTGTGCTAATTTTTTATTAAGAGATACATTAAACATTGATACATTCAACCTCTGACTGAACCTTCAGAGTTGTCACATGCAGGGGTTGCTGAAGATTTATATTGCAATATAAAATTAGACGTATACAGTACGCTTCATAATAAATGACCTCTGTAGACTGGAGATTGCTACATAGAATATTTTCTTTTGTTGCACAGAAGAAAGAGATTGGAAAAAAACAATCAGGATGACACAGCTGGAGATCCTAAAATGAAAAAAATTCTCAAAATAAATCCAAATTTTTTTTCTGATGAGCAAACATATTCTGGAAAGTTTGTCTTTCAGTGATGATAAATCAGAAACTTCTAGGTGATAGACAAACATGGTTTGAGAATGATTTTATGACCACCTATATATAGGAATACTGTGAAAAGATGAGATAAGACTGACCAACTTCAGTGTTTCTAATATACCAAGAAATGCTTGTTAAAGAATTATTAAAAAACTCTCAACAAAAAGATTTTTCTGATGCATATAATATATCAGTTAGTGGAATAACAAGATACCTTGGTAGGAATACTTATGTATTAAGTAGTAAGGAACAATATAGAATGAAAGAAAATTTAACTTCTTTGTAGCTTATTTAGATCGTTATTTATTTTATCTGATTTCCATTGATTTAAATGCACAGCATAAGGACCACAAGGCAACTGTTCAGCAGCATAGGCAGCCTTCAGTGGACAATCAGAAAGTGCCTACGACTGAAGAATCTTACTGGTGTGATGCTTTTGTTTCTCTTAAATCTGATTTCACAGAACTTAAAGTGAAGATACATCAAGGCTTTAGTACGGCCCAGCCATAAAATAGGAGTGACAAAAGATCTTACAATAAAACTATCAAAAGCAACATGCAAAGTATTTTGAAAATGATACTGTGTAAGAAGCCTAAATAAATTTTGATCTTATTCATTTTTGAGAGTGAAAACTGCATTAATTACACTCAGGTGGAAAAAACCTCTAACTAAAAGCACCACTTTTTTCCTGATTAATTCACTGTAAAAATGTCATACAACTTCTATGAGCTAACACTTTGAATTCTTATAAAGGAAGATAAGGCATTGCATAGCTCCTGTTTATAGTGAGTAAAATTTTTAGACCAGAATAAATAAAATTTAAAATATAGTTAAAACTCTCATGATGGTTTAACAGAATAGAGTTGGTAGTTTCCTTTCCTTCTGTGTTGGAAATGCCTTAGCTGTAAGTAATGGATTAGTGATGTATCACTGGAACTGTGTACCATGCTGTTTACAATCTATGGCAATCTCACCCCAGCCCTCCAACATTTCACCTAAAGATAGGGGCAGATTATCTAAATAATCAGTAATTGTATGCAGTGCTACTAGCCATGATGGATTTGGCTAAGGCACACAGGCTTCACTGTGAGGTAGTAATTTGTTTTTTATTTCACAAAAATGGAACTATGTATTTGTTACATTCTGGCAACTGTATAGATGGAATGAATGTTCTAGTAATTATTGAAAAATACCTTACCTTTTAATTAGGTAAGAATACCAATGAAAATGAGGAAAATTAGGAAAATATAATTTTAGTAAATTAAATTTACAGAGACTAGGATTATTACATTGCTGTACACATAGCATACATAGACTGCACCAGACAAGGTTTTCAGCTTCTGCATGACTGCTTCACTGAGGAAAAGGAGTTTACCTGAATGCACATGCATCTTTCAGGGCAATTTTTCAGCCTGAGTTGTTTTTGCCTACATATGTTGTGTCTACAGTATAACCTGGATCACAGTGAATCTGAATTCTCACCTGCTGTAAAGAATGACATTTTTGAAAAGTGTAAAGTCGTTAACTTTAGTTTTCAGCTGGTATAATGTCATTTCGAAGCTGATATTTTTTTATAGCTGATGAAAAATTTCAGTTTTGGTTTGGGTATTTAAACATACTTTGGAACTCTTCTACACTCTTGCAATATGAGATCCACAAGTACTCACACTATGCATCTACAGCAAACACTTCTTTTCTTCTAGATGGGCTTTCCACACACATTTACAGAACCTGAATGTCTTGACTGAAGCCTGGTACAAGCTACTGCTGTGAGTGTCAGCGTTTTCAGGAGTATGCCCTCCTTTTTTTGCTTGGAACTGGTGGCAGTCATTTAGGTTCCTTCTGTGTACTGCTCCATTAACAAGAAACAATGAAACCTCTTTGGTATGTGAGGAATACCCACCATTCTGCTTTTTTCAGACAAGTCTGGTTTGTATTATTGTCATCCAAAATATTTAAGTAGCGCCAAAACCTTTCTTAGACATAGGATAGATTAGGCTGAAAGTAAAAAACAAACAAGAAAACATTTGAGATACCAGGTGAGTCAATTGTCTGTCTTATAAGTGAGAGTTCAGAGCCATGGATTGTGCTTCCTTTCAATATCCTGCTGTTTACGAAGTGTTGTTCTTTCTTCTGGTCATTTTTGTATGATCCAAGCAGTGGCAACTACGGAGAGTGATAGAAAAAAACTCCTTTCAAAATATAGTGCAAGAACTCTGAAACATTTGTTAACATTCAGTTGCTCTATGAACTGTACATGTAATATCCTATATCATAATTTAAGATTAGTCCGTGGAAGAATACAGGAATCTGACTGCTGTATAAATTGTGAACTATTATTTTCTCTATCTTAAAGACTGGTTCATGGTTTTCTTCTTGTATTACAAAACTTTGTCAGTTGACTATGAAATAGGAACTTGCTGGTAAGGGACTAAATATCTTTTAATATTGTCAGTCAAATGAGACTTTCCTATTCCTGCCTTAAAACAGGAAATTTTGATCATGTCCTTAATTTTTAATGGTTTTTAAATTCCTTTTACATACCCTTATTATACATGGGGAAGCAAAGTTAAAATGACTGTAGAGATCTGTGTACAGAAGAAATGTTTCCTACATATTTGTGGGAACAAAATGGCCACCACTCTACAATGGAGCTGAAAGGTCATGGCCAAGCTCTAGGTGACAGTGCTAACACAAATGTAGTCACAGGTTTATGTCCATATGCATTTCTTCGCGGTGTCCTGGTTCCCTGCCAGGATGGAATTGTATACTCTTGCCCTTCCATGAGAAGACAACAAAACAAATAAGTTTGACTGTTGAGGAAATTATAACTGCAAAGCATGCTATGAACTATACTTCTCCATGTGATGGACCTGACAGATTATCAGTCAAGTTCAAGATATGAATATAAATATTTTTGCTTTTCTGTCTCTTCATCAAGGAGCAGACTGCAGCTATAATTCCTAGCTTTTATATAGTCTTTCTCCTCCCTTTTTTTCATCCTTGCTCCTATATCCATTTAAAACCTTTCATCATAAATGTCATGGCTATTATGTATTGCAGACAAAATGGACGAATGTGAAGAATGATATCAGAAATGCCCATACCTCTCTAATACTATGCCTGCTGCTGGACTTTTCAATTTACTCTTTTGGGGCAGTTTGCTTTCAAAGAACAGAATGATGGAGATCTGGCTCAGTTTGAGCTAGCTAAGTTGGTAACTAGGATGAACAAGGAGCCTATATTTCTAAGGTTTTCATTTTTCTTTCACATTTTTTTCTTTAACACTTCTTTTACTTGGTGGCAGAAATTACCTAGATGGCAGATGTAATCCCTTGATATCAAGATTCTGGAAACATTCCTTGTGGATTTGGGATATAAGAAGGTTAAATTTCTTTCCTCTTTTTTTGTAACTAATTGCGGAGTCCTTGAAAATAAGAGGAAATGGAACAGGTTGGAAAAAGCCCAATTGTGACATTTCACAGTCCTTGCTTTTTCTTGCAAAGTTATGCAGCAGGTCACAGTTTACTTTCTGCAGTTGTGTGTTGATTTTGAGTTTTGTTATACTTAGAAAGGTGATCATGTTAATTTATAGAGATTTTAAATAGCTCTTCACAGACTGTTTCAACAGTGAATAATCTCTTGAAGAAGTTTACTCTGATTGATGTATTTGTATTTCTTGGGCTTTAGGGGTTATGTGTACACAAATAAACTTTTGGATACACTGATTTACACAGTAGAGGGGAATCTGCTGCAAAGGGTGTCCCCAGGCCCAGCCAGCAACCATAATGAGCCCATATTTGCAATGGGCACACTAGCAGCACACACACAGTGCAAGAACACATATAACGGGCCGGCTGCACTGATCAATACAGACTGAAAACACAGCCCTCATACAAACACAAATAGCACCAAATGCCTTGCCCTGTTTACCTCTCTGGCTGATCAGAATGAAAGCCACTCAGTAGAGAATATATATGTATATGTATGCAAGTACAGTGTGGATATCCCCAGTAGCTGGAACTCACACTCTGCCTGTGCAATCAGAGTATGAGTGAAAATGTGCCCTGCCACCCTGAGCTTGTAGAATTTCCTTGCTCTTGATCAACAAAAATATATATAAAGTGGAATAAAGTTTTCTATAAAACATAACACTTCTTTCAGTGCTGGGTGTGTTGTGTTGATTTTTGTTTGTTTTGGGGTTTTTTGGTTTTTTTAGAAAGAGGAGCTGACTGATTGCTCTAGACTTCAAAATGAGGTCTTCAGGAAACTACAGTTTGTAATTTAAGATTTCTATGGGATGTGAATTTTACACAGAGAGAAGTTGACCTCAGTGGTTTTATTTCTGTTTTGATCTCTGATGGAATTGTTAATAGTTCAAGCTTCTACAAGGTCTTTAAATTTTTCATTCTTTCCCCAGTAATTCCTTTCTTTTCAGAAACAATTATCAGTCTCTGAGGAAAACACAGATTCTGTTGACCCATTGTTGTCTCAGTGAAAATTTGAAAACTGAATGTTTACTGTCATAGACTATGGAGGTTTGTAGAATGATTCTTAGTGATAAGAGCTTTCCTAGTTCGAGGCAGAATCAGATTTATTTGCTAACCACTCTGGTAAAACAGCATCTGGCCTTCCTAGCTTCAATACTCTAGAAATACCTAGTGTCTCATGGTCATCTTTGCTCTAGTTGCCTCCAGGTATGATTAGATGCAGTGTACTTTTTCACCTAGTAGCAGTTTTTCACACTCTTGGGCTTCTCAGCTGTGCTGACCAAAATAGCTCAATGTTTACAAGAAACGCTGCTCCACCTACAGTGGCTTCCAAGAATAATGATGTAAAGTGTATCTGTAGTGGAATGGCAAGGTCATTTGGGCTTCTTTGTTGTATGTGTGCATTGGATTCAGGAGGAACAGAAACTGCATTTCAGTATTCTCAAGTCCCACCTTTGCAGTTTAAGGCAAAGCATTCTTATTTCACATCCAGAAATGTCACAATCATAGAATCATAGAAAGTTGGGGGTTGGAAGAGACCTCAAAAGATCATCAAGTCCAACCCCCCTCCCAGCTTTGTGTCATCAGCGAACTTGCTGAGAAGACACTC
>JAAWXA010000021.1:3875101-3885506 GCA_038090715.1 Florisuga fusca
AAAAGATCATCAAGTCCAACCCCCCCTGCCAGAGCAGGGTCACCTACAGCAGATCGCATAGGAACGTGTCCTGGTGGCTTTTGAATGTCTCCAGGGAAGGAGACTCCACGACCTCCTTGGGCAGCCTCTTCCAGTGCTGTCCCCCTCAAAGTGAAAAAATTCTTTCTTATATTTAGATGGAACTGCCTATGCTCCAGTTTATAACCACTGCCCTTTGTCCCATTGTTAGTAACCCCTGGGAAAAGCTTGATTCCACCCTCCTGGCCTGGCACTTGCCCCTTACAGATTTATAAACATCTTCTCCAAGCTGAAGAGACCCAGCTTCCTTAGTGTTTCTTCATAAGGGATATGTCCCACTCCCTTAATCATCTTGATTAATCATCTACTGACACAGAGTTCTGTAGAAAACTGAGAATGAGAGATCTGCTCCATAGAGTTCTTGATGATCTTGATGTGTATGACCTACCTGGTTTAAACCTGTTTGCATCCCACCACAGAGAAGCATCATTTATTGTGCTCCCATTTGCATGAGCATACAGGCTCTTTTGGGAGGACATTCCTTATTCCATCCTCATATTGGTATATATTTGGAATTCCCACTGTGATCAGATGTTCTGGTAAACGTGGAAGAGAAATTTGACTGCTTTGCTATGGCAGACACAGCATAAAACCCTGTAATTACAGCTATATTCCAATTTCAGTTTTCCAGTGTCTTCCACTATTTCTAGAATTTTATTTCTTTGGTTGAAGAAAAACAGAAAAAAGTCCCAAATGCATTCCATACTATGTTTCTTCATAGAATTATTGAATCATAGACTGGTTTGGGTTGAAAGGGACCTTAAAGATTACCTAGGTCCAACCCCTCTGCATGGGCAGTGACACCTTCCACTAGAAAAGGTTCCTCAGAGTCCTATCCAACCTAGCCTCAAAGATTTTCAGGGAGTGGTCATCCACAGTTTGTCTGGGCAACAGGTTTCTGTGTCTTCCTACCCTTACAGTGATGAATATCTTCCTAATATCTAATCTAAATATTCCCTCTTTCTGTTTGAATACATTGCCTGTTGTTCTATCAGTACATACTCTTGTATGATCAATAACATACAAGAGCATGATCATACAAGAGCATAACTGCATGATCAATAACAAAGCTCCCAAAGATGGTTGTAAAATGGTCAAAATTTATGAAGAGAGAGAAAATTCTACTAAAACAAAGCCATGGCTTCAGCTAGGAACCATGGACAAATTTGCAGATGTGGGACTCGTGGCATTCATACTAAATATGAGATCACGGCTTTGGTTAACTTCTGCAAGCACTGCAGTGGAAAATCTTTTCAAATCTCTAGTAATAGAATATATTTATGAACATTTGTGTACTTTAACTTAATGAATTGCAGCTACTGGTAAGTAATCTCTTTGTCCTTTTTTTACCAGGATTAGAGTTTTTTTGTAACTTGTGCAGTTACTTAATAATGTTAAATTGATTCTAACACCCTATTTCCCTATCTCTTTGATTTTGACTTCTATATACACAAATATCAAAATGGAAATAATCTTCAATTTAGATTATGTTTCGGCCATTGTCATTTTGTAATACTAGCAAGATACACGTGTGTGTATGAGGGCATTGATATAAAGTCTAATCTGACACAATTTTCTCCTCTGAACAGAGGTCCAACAGGTACACTTGTAAAGTGTGAAGGCTTTAAATCTTCATTATTAATATTAAATGCATATTTATTTCTGTGGTTTTGTCCTGTGAAGAATGAAATTTTTTCTAAAAATTACACTGAATAATGCAAATTGACCACCACATTTCCCACATTTTTGCTGTTTAGTTTCACGTTATTTCTGAAGTGATGACAGCATATGTGTCAAATATTTCCAGAGTGGTGTAAGTGACTTTACCCAAGGCATTCAAAAGAAGACATGCATGCAAAGAGAGTGAGTTAATTTCGTAAGTCATTGATGACAGCGTAACCACTGAGTAGGATAACAAAACGGAGCAACAAGTCAATTATATGTTGTCATCACTAACGTGTGAAAATACCTTCTTAATTCTCCCTCCTCCAGCTAGGTCCTTGTTCTTATTTACAGCACAGAAGAATTACTCTATAATTCAATGTGTCAGTTCAGGGAATTTGTAGGAAGAGAGTAAACAGAGACAGACATTTGACATTGTCCAGAATATGAAATAGACCTTTTCCACTTTACAGGAGCAACTCCTCTGTCTATGCATTTTCAAACTAGAGTGAATACAATTTTGCTTAATCTAAAGACAAGGAAAGCAAGGCTTTTTGGTTCACTTTCAGCTGAAGTTCTGTTTCTTTCATCAAAGTATTGGAAACTACTGGTGTCCAGAAGCAAATGAAGTTTATAAGGAGAAAACTGTAATTATATTAAATATTTATGGTGTGGTGACCGGATGGCTACCACTGGTAATACGATACAGAACCTTTAACCTCTGAGTGACCAGTTTCAGTCTGACCTCAGTCAGTTTTGACAGCAGGTTGCTGCCATGAGACAGATATCAGTGGCCTATGTGAAATGTGTTGCTACTCTTAGCCTAACTCCAGGTGAATGGGCAGTGATCCCTGTGGGCTAGGATTGAATCACTTCAACAGGAGAATACAGGAGATAGTTCTCTGAAGCAGCTGTGCTTTTGCTACCTTGAATCAGGTACTTGAGCATCTGCAAGCAACATTTTGCCTTTCTTTACAGGTATATGATGCAGTGAATCTATATCTAAGTGTTACTGCTCTGTAATTTATGCTCAGCACATAAACACTTGCTATTTTTCTCTTCACCTGTGTGATTTTATGTGGTTTAAAAGTCCTTATATTGATATTCCAGATTTATTGATTACTGTAATGTGTATATGAATATTAATATATCTAGATGTTTGGGTAAACATAGCATAGGAGAACTTCACATTAACTAATTGTTTAACTTTTAGTCTTCTCCTTTTAATACTAAATGCTTTTTCATATCAGAAGAACACTACTTTTTAATAATGCAAATGCAAAGAGAGCATTTTCTTTACAAGATTTCTTTGCCAGTCAAGTCATACTACAATAACCTCAGATTTTTTTTTAAGTTTATCTACTGTAGGAAGTATAGAAGTACTTTGTGAGTTTTAACCATTTTATGTAAACCATTCCTTATCATCAAAGGGTTATCTTCTGATATTGCACAGGGATAGAACTATGCAGTAAATAATGAATTGTGGGATGCAGCCAGGCTTGCAGAAAATAACTATTTGAGGGATGGTGCATGAACAGAAAGCTGTAATTTTGACAGGTGGCAAGGTGTCGTGTCACCAAGCCCTTCTAAAGCCTCATATCTCATACCTATTGATTAATGGCTCTAATTAAGGAATGAAATCAAGCATGTGAAGACAGGGGATCGCTTTAGGTCCTTGTTTGGTAGTTTTCTCTTCCTGGCGCACAACTCATCCATCTAAATATCACTGCTCTTTCATTTATTACAGTTGGATGATACCAAAAAGGAACTGGAGGAGGTGCATGCTGATGTTGTCATGGTCATACAGGAGCCTGATTTGGTAAGAGCTGAATGTGTGTGAGCATTGTCTGAATGAATGCTGAAATGCCAACTCTTTATCTGTGGTGGTGGTTAGTGAATACTTCTTATAATTTTATTATTTTTAATTTATTTTTTTTTAACAGGAAAAGGAAATTTTGTTCTTACTGTCCAGTTTTCTGCCTGCTGGTACAGAATAGCTGGTTTCAGTTGAACTAGTGTGTATTTGCATATATGTAAGATCACAATACAGCTCTCCATATTTGAACTTGCAAACTGTTTATCGGTGCTGATTTGGTTTAAACATAAAGCTTCAAGTTAAAGAAAAAACAAACCCTGAGAAGTTCAATAATGTGAATCTTGATATTCTGCAAAGGAGGAATGAAATAGAGGAATTTTGTTCATTTTAATTTAAAATTTAGTTCATTTGTGAACACTGTGATATCAGCTCTATCTCAAGTCTGCTTATAACAGAGAAATGCTGACTTCCCCCCTTTCATGATATTATCACATGTTCTAATTTTAATTCAAATACTTTGAAAGTATTCAGCTGCTTTTCCTAGCTTCAGGAAGCCACTAGTAGTAAAAGTAACGTGCCAAAGATTTTCAAATCTTTATGAAATTTATAACATATTAAAAAAATCATTTACTTAGACACAAAAATAATCTTAGAGAATTGGAAGTTTAGAAAAAATGATTACTAAATAAAAATTTTTATTTTCTTATCTCCCCCTTCATTACTAATAATTGATAACCAATATATTATGCTCTTTCATTTCTGTTGGAAATTTGCTTTCGATGTGTTCTAATTTCAGTAAAATATATAACATGAGCTTATTTTGTTAGGTATTCATGTTGGCACAAACCTCAGCTGGAGGCTTAGCTTAATAAGCAGAGGAAAATAATGCAAAAATATTTGTATTAACTTAATCAAAAAGTTAAGGGTTAAGCCTGATTCCTTCACTCATTGGATTTTTGTTGAAGGGCCTAAGCACAATATTCTTAAATATTTCTAATGAAGTAACAGAAATACAGCCTAATGAAACAAATCATGAGTCTGCCATATGACTGATGTCAGCAGATTTTAATTTACCCAGGTATACTCTGACTAGTGATAATTTCATATTTATAATTGTAAAAACAGACTTAATGGATTCAATATGTATAAAATTTTGCAGTTTGCATGTTTGTAATCTTATACTGATATAGCCACTTCTCTCTTAGTTCACAAATCAGTGTAAATCAGAGCATTAATGAAAATCTGCTAATGACTATATCAAACATATGCATATAATCTAACTATACTTTATTTACCTACCTACTTACTTACTGTTTTGGAGTCTACTACTGTAACACTAGCATGTAATATTCAATAGTCCCAAAAGATACACTGTGATATGATGACTGTGATATATGAAGTGAATGTTTTGATTCAGGTTTTGTCATAACTGTGGAGTATATAGTATATTTTATCGTCTAGAGAAATTATGTTATGCTAAAGAACTTTTAAAAAAATTCTTTCCCTTCATTTGTTTTCTTAGCTTTTCTATAATGTTTTTTTATAAATTAATATTACATATTGTCTTATCTCTTTTATTTATATTTTAAGAGCCTTTATTCAAGATTTGAAACAGCAATAAAATCATTGCTTACTGAAGCAAGCAGGCTTTGAATCCAGCTATGCACATTAGAAGGATGTTACACACTGCACACTTTTAATAATGATCATTTAGAAGATAATTTTAGCATCCACACAAGGGAAAAATGGATTTTTGATGAGTTCTTATATGACCATATTGGTATTAGTCAGTGTGAGGTATGGCTAGCGAGCTCATTGCTTTCAAAAATCAAAGTTAAATGGTTCATCTATCATCAGAATTTGTGTCTGGGCGACTTGTCTGAACATCAGTATGATTTATGGTTTGAATTGGAGGAGTCAACCATGCATGTTTCTTAGTTTATCGTTTTATGCTGTCTTCAATTAAATGTCTATAAACACAGTGATGGCTTTATGACATTGTCCATCAATAAAGAGTATCAGATTTTGCATGAGAATATGTAATTTTCAGAAAAAATAATGACCTTTTGACTTCTATGTGCCCTGTTGTACACATGATATATACAGCATGTTTAGACTTCAGTTTTTATCCCAGAGACATTTGATTTTAATCTTGCAGACTAATTAAGACAGTGGACATATTTTATTTAACATAATTCAGATAGACTAGCATCTAAGTTTTTTTTATGAAACCATCAAATAGTGATATACTATATAATAATAGGAAGAAATAACAGATAGAGGTCTCCAAATGTATTTAGAAAATAGATTCTTTTAATTGTACTAAACCAAATTGGAAGTGATATCAGGACTGTTTATTGCATATTGATTCAGCATTTGATTATTTTACCACTTCAAGGTTGTGGGTTTTGTTTTGTTTTGTTTTTTTTGTTTCCCCTAAGACAAAATAATGCATACATTAAAATTAAATTAAACCATTCTGCAAAATGGATGAATACTAAAAAAGCATCGGCTTTCATTTTCTTCAGCGACATTGAATAATGATACTTTCACTCTTCATATTTATGAATTACGGTATAGTATACACAGTGGCAGCATATGGAGGTTGAATCATTTTCTGTGCAGCTGTGCCCTGATATTGCTGTTGACAGATATGCATTGCGGAAAAAAAACCCTAAAAAAACCCCAAAATTCTTATTATTCCAGTTCTTAGGTCTATACTATCTCTTCAAAATGTTTTTATTAGAAAAGTACATATTATGTGATTTTTTTTTCCTATGCCATATAAGCTGAAGGTGATTAAAGTACCACTTAGCTGAAATGTAGTTATTATATCTTCTAGGTATAATTTGGAATGAAGAAGGAAGTATTTCATATGGAAAATCCACCTAACACAAACATGCATGCATCCAAACTATCATCCTTCAAATTTCAACAAAAGGAATACATGAGACATGAGCAAATATGTGTTTGTTTTGTGTTTCACCCACTTAGGTTGGTGGAAATCATAAATGTAATGTATGCTCATTCCAGCCTGCCTAATATTCTTCTGGGCCTTTATGGAGATGCCTGCTGTAAATTTTTCTGTCCCATGAGGCTATGAGCTGAATTAATTTTGGGTTTGGTGCATTCTCCAAAGTTTCAAGTTGGCAGACACCAGATGGTGCTAGGGAGACAACTGTCAAAGATCTGTAAAAACTTAAGTCAAATAGAAGTTAATAGTGTCTGAAGTTGTGCTGCTGAGTAGTTGCCTGCTGTTGGGTAGGCAGATCTTCCTATTGTCACGAGAGTTAATAGCCTTGCAAATATGCCTTCTCAGGATATTTCCCTCTCTTCAATCCAACTTGAATGATTCAATTTTCAATTTCCCATTTTTCTTTAGCTAAGAAAGTAAAAGTATGTAGAAAAATAAGCAAACATACAGCTACTGTTCATTATTTAACTGTTTCACATCTTTGTATTTTAAGCTGTAGATAGGTGAGGTAGGATAAGCAAGTTGCTTTTGTATAGCCCCCATATAGCATGTATAGCAATATATACATGTAACATTTGTTTTTAAAATTTTCTCACGAAGTTTCTATCAATTAGCACATTCTATTCTTTTTATGGCAATGACAGGTAATTTCTTTTTAGGAAAAAAAAAGCCTGCTAAACCAGAAATCTAGTTCTTCATAACACTACTTTGAAAATGTAGAATCTGCAGCACTTATACTATACTGAATTTTGAGCATCTTACATGAGTCAGAAGAGGTTTCTCAGTAGACTGAATCATAGCGTTTGTGTGTTATATGCAGCCTAATGGTAGAATGCCCTGGACCTTCAAGACCATCTAGTTCCAAACCCTCTGACATAGGCAGGGTCACCTCCCACAAGACCAGGTTGCCCAAACCCCCATGCAATCTGTCTTAGAACACCCTGAACATTTTTTGTAAAGCCATCGTCCACCTGAAATAAAAAAACTCTGAAAAGTGACTGAAGCTTTCTGGAAAAGCATTTTTTTCAAAATAGTATGCCATATCATACAGGCTATCAGATTTACTTCCTTCTGTTGAGGATATGAATCTTTCCACTGGTGTCATATGCAGCCATTTGTACTAGAGGACTTTTTGCCTGTAGTACATGGTCCCATTTGAAACTGGATTTGGTAGACTCCTTGATGCAATTTGGGTTTTCTGGTACTGGAAACAACTATAACCTCATTAGATTTTAAAATAATACTTTTTGGCTAAGCATCTAAGGAAGCTGTGAAAAGACGAAATTGACTGGGTAGTGTTTCTTGAGTTTCTTGTTTTTTTCTTCAAGTATGTGTCTTCTCTGAAAACCTGTTCCAGCAGAGGAGAACTTTGTGTGGAGAGAAGTTTTCATAAGATATGTGTAAGTCTGAATTCTTATATCTGTTATTTCTCCTGCTTGCTATGCCAGATCTTGTATGACTTGCAGAAAAGCAGTTATCAGGAAATTTTATGATGTAGATTCTGATTCCTTTATAGTAAAAAATATATTTATTGTACCTGTCACCTACTTGCATAACAGTAGTTTCTGCATACCAGGAGAGTGCAGGTTATGTGAGCTATTTTGAGTTCCTTATATCATGGAGTCAATTAAGTAATAATTTAGCATCTTTGAATTGGTTGCAGCCAATGAAAATATTTAAGACTAGACATCTAAAGTTAATTACATTAAATGTGGAATGTCTGCCAATGTTGGGAATGACAGTAGGTATACATACTTGCTGGACCTCAGGGAGCTGATATCTCAGCATATGGGCTTAATTTAAACAGACACTCGAGTAACTGTGTTTTACATTTACAAACAGACAGTACCTGAGAACAGTCTCCTGAATAGGGAATCCTTGTAAATGTGACAGGAAGCTGCACTGTACCAGTCATCCTTGTTTTTCTCTATTAAAAAGTCAGCACTTTCTAATGGAAACCACATGGTTTTATGGTTGCTTTATTATCTTAAGATCAGAAAAGAACTGCAATATGTGCTGACAAATGTGAGCTCCTTATGCTGGTATATTTGAAAACCACAAGAAGAACACGTCTTTAACAAAACTGAAGATACAGAATCATTGAATGATAGGATTACAGGAAAACTCAACTTGGAAGAGACTGCAGAAGTTCTCTGTTCTAATCAACTACTCAAAACAGGTTAGAACAAACTGTTCAGGGCTTTGCCCAGACTTATAATGGTGTCTGTTGCTTTTCCTCCTTTTGCATTATGCAAAAAGCATGACTCCATCTTAATAACCTCCCTCTAGTTACTGGAAAGCTGCTCTGAGGTACCTTCAAAGTCATCTTCAGGTGTAACAGGTTTGGGTCTGTGAGCCTCTCACACGGCAAGATGTCCAGGTCCCTGACAGTGGTTGATGAGCTCATGTGGTGACTTCTCTATTGTGGGGGGCAGTGTTGAAAGCTTTGTTAAAGTTGAGGCAAATTACATCCTTGGTCTTACACAGGGCTTGCTTAAGGGACTTGCAAAAAATCTTTGATGTACATGTCATCAGAACTCTGAAAATAGAAACTATTTTTTTGGCAAAGATTTTGACTTTGACAGGTCACAATTCATTGCTTGAAGTGGACACTGAAGAATAAAGGTGAATGTAGGAATGTTCTGAAGAAGATATGCACGCAGAATAAATAACTAAAGGAAAAAGACCTTGAGGCTTGAAATATATAAATAACTTAAATACTTTTAGAATCTTTTGAATCTTTTGAATTTGAAATCTCTAAGTTCACCCCTGAATTTGGGAGTCTACCTATACTTATCACCAAATGGGGAATGTGCTTGTGCTCCCATGAGGGGACAAAATATTTTGTGGAAATTAGAATAATATTTCTCATTCTTAAGTAGACACTTTGGTCATCTGAAAAGCTAGCTGTTCAGAACATTTCAGTTCAGTTTAGTCCTTATGTGTCCAATGAATATGAAGCTTAGACATCAAACCCATGTTGGTACCCATGTGAAAATATGTATAAATTAAAAAGAATGTTAAAAGTGCAATTAAATATTTTCTGCTAATATTAAAATACAAAATTTAGGAATAGCATTTTAGTGAACTTATTTAGGATGTAAATTATTTTGCTATTGACATATCTGTCAGTGGACTAAAAACACTGCTGTGTACATTATCAATCAAATAATGGACACTTTATTATCTCTTTCTTATTTTTTCCAGGTGCTTGCTTTCTCATTCAGTTTAACAACTTTGGAGCTTTCTATTTAGTTAAATGGTGGGATACAAAACATACCAATGCCAAGGTGCATGACACTTGAGCAGATGTTTTATTATTGATGAAATGCTAAACAGTATTGATTTGTTGAACTTTAAAAGGTTTCAGGAAATACATTTGCCCAAAAGATTTTATTAGAGACCACTAATTTTCAGTGTTAATCACACGATAATTAAAGATCCATATGACTTCTGGGCATGATTTGTTAGCTTATGGTACCAGTAAAAAATGGTGGTTCCCCCAGCCATATTAGAAAAATGAAGGATTGCAAGAATCAAAGATTCATAAACCTAGTTATGGAGTGTCATCAGAAAATTAAGGATAGAATAAAAGATTATCTGTGATGGTTCAGATGAAAAAGCAATGAAAAGAAGGGCAAACAGGACTATATCAAATTCATCACTTCTGGTTATGTGATGTGGGCATTTTTTTGCATCTGCTCCACTACAGTATATACTGTAGAGTAAGCACTACAGTTCTGCCTACCACAATAAATTGAAAAAGATACATAATGTTGTCAAAAAAGTATTTCATTTTGAGTATGTTCTCATCAAAAGGTTCTTCAGAGTTATGTTGCTGGGCGTTTTTTTTTGTGTGTGTGTGTGTGTTGTTT